>CAKNWW010325685.1:0-11310 GCA_932074435.1 Andricus kollari
GTTTGAAACAATTTATTGTTAATATGAATTAACATTTATAATAAATATGTATCAAACACAGCACTTTAGTACTTCAAAAGCACTCATCTTATAGTTGACTGATACGCATAAAAACGCCAAAAATAAATAAAATTAAAAGAAAATTCCTATCATCCCTAAAAGGAATGACATTTAGGTTGTGCGAAGGACTTAGAAGGACACGACTAACAAGAAGGACAAATCCTTCCAAGGAAGGACGTTTGGCAACCCTACATTACCCCGTTTAACGGTACATTTTCAATAATAAACTCTTTTAATTAAAAACGCTATATTAATGGTAAATTCGAAAAGATTTTCAGCTTTACAGTATTCCATATCTTTTTTTAAAAATGTTTCTAGCTATAATGGGAATAGGGTAACCAAACCATTTACCGAGGGGGAAACATTTGTCAAGGAGACAGTTTACTTCTTCTAACCTAAAACTTAAATATATTTCTTTAAAAGAAAAATCATGAAATCCCCCTCAGTAATTGGTTCTGCCACCCTCACCGTCTGAATTTTCACGATACAAGAAACTATATCTGGAGTGTTGTAACGTTTAGCCTCGCGTTTATCTTAAAATATTCACCATGAAATTTGTTATCTCCACTTCAAAAGAATCTTTGCAAAGTATTAAGAATGTGTTAAATTGTTATTTTAATGATTGGAACTTTTTTTGTCATAAACTGTTAGTAATTAAATTCCTTAGTAGCGTTACAATGAAGATTAAATTGCAATTTTATCGTTTGAAGTTTTCTTTCACGTTCTCTTAATAATGAAATTGATGTTTTCAGCTCGAGGTCTGCAAAAGAAGAGAATTAAAAGTCCAAGCTCTGTAGCAGAAGATGAAAGCGAAGGAGAAAGAAACGAAGAAAAAGAATATATTAAAAATGTAAAACGAATTTCATTCAGACCATCACCTGAAAGCTGTATTGCTGCTTCGTTATTCCTACAAATATTTTTAATTTAATAATTATCTTTCGATCACAAATGTTTCGCATGATTTTCCAATTTATTGTTACTTTTATCTTCGGATATCTATACCCGTGCACAAGTTTCCCCATCTTTCCCTGTTTGAAGTTGGTTTCTGATGGGGCCCCCACCAGAATATCTAATCTAGAAAAAACTAATGGGGGCCCGGTCAGGTTCTAGTGAAGAAATAAATGCTTCGTATTTGTATGGCGAATCTATCTTTATCTAATGGGGCCCCGACCAGAGAATTCCTAAAATCTTATATTGACTAAAATATTAATTTTGAGGTTTTTGAAGGTTTCAGTATGCAAAAATAATGATTTTTGTACTATTTAAACGCGTTATTCTCGAAATCTTGATTTAGGACACTATTGAACATTTTCCTTCGGGGCCAGGCACATATGTGTCAGTTAAAGTTAAAGAGGTTCTGTCAAGTATGGGTGTCCAGTGTTTTACCAGAATTTTCAAGTTTTGTCTTTTTTATTTGTTCAATATAATTTGTTTGTGTTTTACAATTATTTTCCTCCACGATGGAAGGGAAAAGGCGCCTTCAACAGCAGGGACGCCTTAAGAGCAAAAAGTTCCGGTTAATAAAAAAAGTCGAACTGGAAGGTGATGATCAGAGTGAGGTTATAACGATGCACGAAAGAGCATCACAAATATATTAAAAATATATCTTAGAAAGAGCGTTGCTCTTCAGCCAGTGGAGACAAAAGAAATTTTAAGGACACAAGGATGTACACATTAATTCTTTAATGGAGTTTTAAGCGGGCGAAACCCACTAGAACCCTAATAGAAAATCTAGTAGAACCCCCATGTCCATATCGTTACGTTCAAGATGAGGGCCCGACTAGTTTTCCTCACTAGAAACCTATTAGAGATAGGGAAAAATCGTCAGAGCCCCACTAGAGCCCTATTGAAATTTCTGCACGGATACTACAAAAAATACAATACTAATACTCATTTTTATTTATACGAAGATTTTAAAAGTAAGAACATATTATACATTTATTATATAGATAATTAAAACTAAATTTAATTAAAACTTAAATTGAGTGCAAAATTATTGATTTAGTGTCTGTCCAATTTTCAGAAACTCGGTCCAATTATTTTTCTTTAAACTGTAAATTATACCATTTATTTTTGAAGTCATATTAAAATATTCAATGGTATAATGGAATTTATTTGTAAAGAGAAGTTAATTAAATATTGTAGAATGTGAAGTGGAAATTAAAAGCGATTATCATATTAAGAAATTCTGGGATAAAAAAATTCGTCCAGAGGATTTTAAAGATAGAATTGTGAGATGATGCCTCTGGTTATTATAGATGTGTCTAGTCGTTCCGAAAAAATGGGAAATTTAGAAAAGAGGATAGACTAGTCATTTCGAAAATTCGGAATGCTTAGCCAAGTTTATGAAAAACATTTGACTACTCATCCCTAATTTCGGAACGACAAGACACTTCGGGCAATCATCTATAGAAAATTTTTGTTGGCCTGGGAATATACTTCAAAATTTATTTTTAAATTCTGATTTATTCATGGACATATTGACGGCAGTTATTCTTCCAGCAAGTAAAGGTATAAATGGCGTGACATCGATTTCTACTGGACCGATTTACAATACCCGTATAACTTCTTGTTCCGAGAAGCTTGTCGAGCAATTAGTTGCCTGTGACAAATGCGTCACACAAAACTACGTCGACTAGAACGAGTACTAACAAGCTTGGCGTGAAACTTCACATGCACAAATAACTAGCTGAAAAAACTGCAGCCAAGATTTCTAGATGAAGGTGGGAAGCAAAAGGTCATGGGAGTAGTTGAAAATCTGTCGATTTTTTTCCTAATAGGAGGTACCCAAAATCCCAAAAAACGAAGTATTAGAGTTTTCGAATCAGAACTTTACGTGGATTTTTTTATTGGATTTTTTCATCAATTTTTCTTTTTTTCCAAGCTGCATGAAAAACACAATTTACAACCAATTTTACAGTTCAATGACTGAATTTATTCGTTTTCGAGAGTAGTTTTACGAAAAATATTTACCATGCACGAATGTCAAAGAATAAGGTCATCTTCAAAGCTGTCTATAAATTAACTAAATATCACCAAAGTTAAAGGAGCTAATAATTTCTAATTTTCTCTGACATAAATATTTAGAAGGTTAAAAATTCTAATTTTGGTCAAATTTGCCATTTGCATATTGACTTAATTTCTATAGTACAAAATTTATATATGAATATTACATTTAAAGTCATACATTCAACCTTGTACAAAAAAAGCCTCAGATTTTTGTATGTGCATATTAATTTTTAAAGTACACTGAACTTGCTAAATCCAGTTCACCAAATATGGAAAATATGTATATGTGCAGAAGTTATTTTTTGCGATTTTGTATTGATTCTTAAAGGATTGATGCTAATGACATATCCAATGCCAATGCATGTATGTAACTTAAGTAACGTTCCTTCGAGAAAAACTATTCGCTTTCTTTTACTTGGCGGCGATTCACTGCCGCGAATCTTGATTAAATTTTTTCTAAAATAGGATCACAGTATAAATTTAAGATATCTAGTGCGCGATTGTGAAATTTTTCATTTCACCTATCTCATTTTCTAACTCATTCCTTTTGAAAATGAAATTTTCAACTTTCTGACAAAGAGCGATTAGGTTTTGTTGAACGTTTTAGAAAGAGATTTACTCTTTCTGCAGTTAAAAGTAAATAATAAACTAAATTCGTAATATTTCATTTTTATTGAAAGATATTGATAGCCTTAAAACGAATAGGAGTGTAATTGAAATGTTACATTTGAGCTTCAAGTTTAATTATTTCCAAAATTCCATTTTTCATTTCTAACAGAGCTTCGTACTCAGTCAGGCCCATTCTTCTTCTATTGCTGACATCGTAAACACTTTCTTTACTGTCACTGTGTTCACCACTTGTACCTCGCACCTATTGTGGTAGGAAAATAATTAATTTGCTGTAAGGGAAACTTCATTAAATAGGAGACAAGACCAATTAAACTTTCTCCGAAGAAATTCTGGTTTAAAAATTAAATTTGATTCCTAAACAAAATTTAATTTTTATTTTGACATAAACATAACATTAAATTGATAATTATTCTCGAACCTTCTTTTTAAAAATTTTAATCTGCTAACTAATTGAAAATATTGTATTACTTTATGGACTCATTATAAGGTCTGATATAATATGAGAATTGGTCTTAAATTGCACAGGAAAGAAAATAACCACTCGAAAAGCTTTTAGGATGTGAAAAATTAAGTTTGAAATAAAATAAAAGCTGAAGATTACTCAGCACCTTTCGAAAGGGTATTTATCGATTTTTGTGTGTGAAAAAAATTGTTAGTTACGAATAAATTTGCTGATAAATTCTAAAAAAGTAAATTATTTTGAAAAAAATTACAGTCATCGTTTTGCAGGTTAAAATATGTAATAAGGAGGCAATCTCCTCGCCAGATCGTTCTCATATTACGTAATGCTTTTTTCTAAATTTTTTACGCCCTTCCCCCTCCATCCACAAGTAACACATTTTCCAATAAACTACTATAAATTACTCCAATTATTTAACCCTCTCTCCCCATCAGCCCTATTCCCCCTCCCTATCATTCTTCCCCTACCCTAACCCATGTATCATCCTCCTTCTAACCCCACCTATCTGAAAACTTCCATATATCCACACCCCTCCATCACCTTCGCCTTTCCTTAAGGGGACATTTAAATGTGAAAGCATAAAAAAAGCACATTTTCAATCATTTTGTTCTCGGGAACTATTGTATATAATTGAACGAATGTTTTTTTCTCTTAAAGGTATGATCTAGAAGAGTGAAAAAAAATTGTTTGATGGTAAAAAATATTTATTTATTTATAAAATAAAATGCATCTGTGCAACAGAAAAAAAGTTTTCTGCTGGCGTAGGTTATTTCTCAAAAATGACCGGACGTATCGACTTCAAATTTTAACACGATATTCAGCACTTTCATGGCTATCGTCCGAACCTCAAAGTAGTTGATATTTTGATTTTAACTTATAATTTCACCTGATTTATGATGCAAACATTTTTTTCTCTGTTTTACAAGAAACGCCGCCATTCTGTTAATTTTCGATGAAATAAAAAAGTGGAGGTTCGGACCATAGGGCCGATGAGATCAAATAATAAACTTTTTCGATTTTCTGTTTCGGATCACTAGGCAGGAGAGCCAAAATCACCTACCCCTTAACCCTTGTTTGGCACACCTCCCTGGAGTAACGTACTTGGCACATGGGGTCGTCGACGACCCCAGCATGAAAAAATTGTTATAAATAATAAAGTATTCAATATTTTTACTTTAACATTTTTTCATATCTTGTTGAATACTTATTTTAAAAGATCATAGCGGTTATATAGCTAAATATTAAATTTAAATATACAAAAAACATTGTTGAAATTGCATATAGTTGAAAAGAGTCTGGGGTCATTTAAAAAGTCTGGGGTCGTATACAACACCCTGCGCCAAACAAGAGTTCCCAATTATAAAATATGTCAAGAAGAGGGAAATGCAACAAAAAATATGCTTGCGTAATAAATTCCATATATCTCTTCCCTTCAATCACTCACCCCTATTGTTATGCCCCATGAGACAGACACCCACCCCCTCACTATCCCTTTCTTACGGTAACAGTCCCTACTCCCCCTCTCATTAACCCTCTCTCCACCATTCTCATATACGATATTCCACCGTTGTATAACCCTCCTTCTATTGCCCTTCCTCAACCTTCGCTTATATAACCCCTCCTATCTCCCCTGTATCCCTCTAAATCCTAGAGTCACTTGTATTAGGGTTTTTCAGATTTATTTTTCACGGATAGAAAATATTATATGTTTGCTCAAAAAACGATTCAACTTACAAACGTTTACCAATTAAGATTAGATTCTTCAATAAAAACAAGAAAATTCCCAAGAGAATTGTCGAACGTGATTTAAAAAAAAATGGGTTTCAAATTGTGTTGAATAAAATAAATAAAATATGGAAAAAGGCCATTTTTCAAATTCACTCCTCTGGTTTCAAATTTTGTTGAATAAAACAAATAAATAAAATATGGAAAAAGATCATTTTTCAAATTCACTCCTCTGGCCTTTAATAAATAATGCATAAATTATGTAATTTCTACTGATTATTATTTATGATCATTACACATATATTTGAGAAAAAAACGTAATATTCGGTTGTTTAAACCAAATGTTCCAACTGGAGAAAAAGTGAACAGATCCTTGAGTCATTATCTCATTTTCCTATCATCGATATTTAAGATTATCATTCTTGTATAGATTATATTTTCCTCAAATAATTAAAACATAAAAATTGGAATCATTTCTCACAATTTTAACACCCTTTTTAAGTTAAAAGTTTTAAAAACATGTGTTCGGGTGTTTATAATAATGTATTTTGAAACAAATCTTATAAATATTAATTACTGTTAATTACTGGTTCAAAAATTGAGATAATGTACTAAGGAGGCCTTTCAAAGATGTTTACGTTGAAGTTCTTTTAATTAACTGAATTTTGAATTTGTTTATGAAATAAATAAATAATTATTATAAAACTAATCAGATAATAATAATATTAAAAGTACAACGATTGAAGAAAAACGGCCAACTGAGGTCATTATGAATTTAGAATATTACTCCATAGAAATTGTTTCTCATTGTGGGATTTTAGGGGCCATCCATATACCACGTGGACACTTTAGGGGGGGGGGGGGGGGGCCATGGAAAAATTCCACGCCGATGCTTTGACCTTTAATTTTAAAAGGCCTGTGTCTAAAAGTGCATTTTTTAAAAATAACTCTCTTAATACCCTTTGAGGACCAAAATTCTTTCGGACGTTTGTCAGAAATAGATTTTCTTAATTTTTATGTGCTTTATTCTGTGTGAAAATAGCACGAAAATAGTGCTTTTAATAAATCAATTTTAAATTTTACAACTAAATAAACAATTTTTCAAAAGATGTTTGAGGCATAGCAAATATTTCTTTCAATGCTTGAAACCTTGTCAATTTTCAAACAAAAAATTTAAATTAAGATTTTCAGATTAATAAGAAAAGTAAGAGTAATAATTTTGCTTGAAACCCCCACAGTTTAACTAGCTAAATATTAAATTTCATCAAAAAATACCTAAAAAAAACGTTATGGGCATCAATGCATCTTTAAGAAGGTTTTCCTATATGAAATACATAATAGGGTCGGTCGAGGATAACAAATTCTGGGATTCGAAATCACTACAACGCGAAAAATTAGCATATTAGCATATTATAGTGTAAGCCGTTCCTATAGAATTTCGCTTGACTCAATTCGTTGATAACGGGGTCAAAGGGGCCCAGAGAGATGACAATAATATCTATATTTTCATAAAATATATTCACGTGGACAAAGTATGACAAAACTCACAAAATTCCAAGGCTGTCCACCAGGGGGGGGGGTCGGGGGGTCAATAGGTGGTGAAAAATTGTCCATGTGGTATATGGATGGCCCCTTACAGAATATCTTACGAATGTTGTCCATAAGATGTGTGAAGTCCTATTATAAAATTTTGAAAATTCCACGAATTTATAGAGGATAAATTTTATCCCATACTTAGCCCGGAATTCACCATAATTTGACTGTTGCCGGTATTCTAATAGAGAATCCACCCAACATTCAGAATTGAAATTCTATTATCAGTCATGACTTGTGAAATAAAAAACATTCTACTTCATGGAAAAGATTAAAACTTACGAAAAATATTTATTTTAACAATATTTTTTGTAATTGAATTTTTGCTTACTGTCGTTTTTGACCAATTATTAAAAAATGTTTGAATTTTAATAAATGATGACTTTTTTGGGGAAAATTATCAGTACAAATCTACTGTTTCCAATTTTAAAAATACATAAATATTCTTCAACTATAGTTATTTCTTAAATAGTGGTTCCTTCAAATAAAATTGTTTTAACGATTTCAGTCATAGAAAAATTTACTTTCAAAAATGGAAACAGTCGAGTTGTAGAGAATATTTTCCCCGAAAAAGTAAGCCATAATTGATTAAAATTAAACAATTTTTTAAAAATTGGTAAGAAGCGATAGGAAAAAAATTCAATTACAAAAAATATTGCTAAATCATTTTTTTTTCCTTTTTGCTATTTTTATATTTCTTGATATTAAATTTATTTTCTATTAGAATACCCTCAACCTTCAATTATAGTCAATTTCGAGGTAAAAATGGGACAAAATTTATGTTCTATAACTCCGTGGAATTTTTCTTTTTATAATATGACTTTGTACATCATATATAGACATCATTTGTAGAATATACAGTAAAAACCGCAATAAAAAACAAATTTATTAATATTCAACCATTTTCAAAAAATTGGTAAGAAGCGCTACAACGAAAGAAATGCAATTGCCCGGTAACTACCTAAACTAATCATTTTTTAAATAAATCTTCTTTTTATGGTATAGTCAAATGGAATTTCAACCTGTTGTTTTTTAAATGTACGCAGTTGCCAAAGACTAAATTTGAAAAAGGTCCATTTATTTATTTTATTTGTTTATTTAAAAGCAATTTAAAGCACATTTTGAAAAAATCGGTAATGAAAGTGGATCAATTTTTCATGACGTTACCTGAAGATTATACATATTGGCGACATCCACTAGTTTTTTGCGATCCGCAGAGAGCTTGGGGACGCGTATGTGCACCGAGGCTCTCACAGTCGTGCCCAAATTCGTTGGACAGAAAGTGAGAAATCCAATTCGCTGGTGTCGAGAGAATGCAAATTTTTCTCCAATTTTCGTCACGGCTCTCACCAACCTGTCGTATATGGCTGCGAGATCGCCACCCTTCTCCATCGATATTATGCGCAGATGATCCTCTTCGTTGACCCAAACGAGAAAAGTTCTGTCCTCATTATAAAATATACCCCTACCTGGAGAAAATATTGAAAAAAATGTGTGGATGACTCCAGACGTACAAGAGGGTTATATGCAACACACACGAGACTTCGTTTCCGGTACAAACCAACGTGACGAGGCGATGAGTAAATCCGATATCCCCTTTGAAAAATGTCCCGCGAAACCAATTACTACTCCCGTGTCACGTAATTTGAACTTTCCGTTTACCGAAAAAAAGTGTATACACATTTTTTTCTTTATTCGCTAAAGGGAAAATCCTTTTTTAAGGGTAGAAGTAATGACGTCTCGAGCACGAAGATTCGTTCCAGGATTCTGAGATATATTCGCTTTCAGAGAGGAAGCTCAAATTTCAATTAGAATGAGAGCTCTAATTTTAATGAACACTGTCTTATGTAAAACATCTAAAAATAAATAATTATTTCTATATTTCGTTATAATTAAAGTTGCAATTTGACAATTTCGCCTTTGGAAGTGTCCGAATGTAAAAAATTGTACTTTAAATTTGTCAAAAATAACTATGCGTGTTTGATACGGGTTAATAATAAATATTTTAATAAAACATTCGGATTGAAAATAGCCTTTATATCCAAATGTTTCATTAAAATATTTATTATTGGACCACTCCATGTCGGCCTATGAAAAAACAAAAAATCTACTCACCGATTTTTATTTGAATTTCAACAACTGTTCAGTGGTCAGCCGTAAAAAGTACAATTTCACTGACAAATATTTCCTTGACAATCATTTTTCACATATTGACAACGGGTTTATTAGTAGTGTGAATTTTTAAATGCCCAAAATGCGAAATGAAAGTTTTTATTCAAAAGTTTGTTTTATATGAACCAAATTTTGATTTTACATTATAATCTATATAATTCTCTAATATTCTTGAGATATGAATAAAAATGTTGGGAAACTTCAATTTGAATTTTTTCAAACAAATTTGTTTTGATTGTGATTAAAACAATCACAGTTAGAAAATTATACATTGGGCCATCCATTTAGAATTTTTGTACGTATTCGAATACGCTTACCATTTTTTGAGGCGTTTGAATCCAAACTAAACCCTTCAACATTTGTAAAATCATCCTTAGTTTTAAAAATTTACATTTTTGGAGAAATTTTAAATTTGCAACAATTAAATTTTGTAAATAATTGGAATAGCAGATTTTTCATACTCTCTTGATTTGAAAATTATTGTCACTCCTTTAACAAAAATAAATATTCCTTTTGCATATTTAATGATTATAGCATTTTTTTTATACGATCGTACCAATTTTTAAAAATACATGGGGTTGCAGTAAAGGGTTTTATTTTTATTTTACCATTGTGAAAAATGTAACATGGAGAATGTCAACTCTGTAGCCTTTTATCGTGTGCGCCGATAAAAGGTTCAAAGTCGCATTAAAGAGAAGAAAACGCCTTCGTTTCCTTCTAGAAAAAAAAATGTTTGACATTTTTTCAGAATTTGCAGCGACTTTTGAACATTCTTAAAACGTTTAATTTGTCGAAAAATCTAGAAAATTGCCTCGAAAATCGCATAACCAATTCTACGGTTATATATCTACGGTTTTTGCCAAAAACATTTCCGAAACATAAAACATTTTAAATAACTGGAAATGTGTACTAGTACTTGCAAAATTATCAATATTGTAGAGATGCACGCTGAGGCGAGAATTTCTCAGATTCCGCCTGATATTGCCCGCGTTCGAGATATTTTTTTTGTCCAGAACTTTTGGTTTACAATTATTTAACTTCACCCAGCCCTGACTTGGATTACAGCTTATCTAATACAGTTACAAGCTTATGAAACTAATTATCTGATATTAAATCAAGAAATTAAGTACAATAATTTTACCAAATCTAACCACTTCATTCATAAAACATTAGGTTCGAAAATTGTAAACCCATTTAAAATTAAAGAGGGTAGAAAATCTAAAGGCACTAGTCCAATTTCTCAAAAGCATTCATACAAGAAAACGAACATAAAATTTTTTTAGACGGAAATGCAATTAATTTTAGTAACAACATTATTGATAGCACATTACACCAAATTAAAATGTAAATGTTCCAGTAACCGCATCGGTTCCATTACCCGTGAATTTTTGTTATAATTTGAATATATTGTTCAAAATATGTATCACGATTACTGGGAAGTTGTCCTTATTATGTTTCTAAAAATTCGCTATGTATTTTGTATTAATTTTGTTTATATTCGAATACATTTTGATGTGTAAAAATCTTAGACCTCGATATTATGGAGATCGCGCCTGAGACGAGTGAAACCATCGACCGGAGGCTTGATTCTCTTCACCCCACGAGCTCTCTCTCTCTCTCTCTCTCTCTCTCTCTCTCTCTCTCTCTCTCTCTCTCTCTCT
>CAKNWW010325693.1:0-10149 GCA_932074435.1 Andricus kollari
GGACCATCCGTGGACAATTGTCCGCGACTGCTTATTAATTATTGTAACCATATTCAGCAGAAACCCTTGGTACAGGGACCCTCTATCCGCAACCCGAGGACGCGTTCGGTGGCTTTGTCATAGGCCCTTCAGTTCTATTCCAAAGGAATCAAAACCGAAACCGAAATATATATATATATTTCAAACAAGAAATACGATTTTTCAACAAAATAGTTGAATCGCTAACCGAAATAGATGAATTTTCAAACAAAAAAAAACGAATTTTTTACAAAGGAATTGATTTTGAAACCCGAAAATATGAATTTTTTTACAAAAAAGTTAGTTTTCCACCAAACAGTTGAATTTCTGAGCAAAAATATGAATTGTTAACAAAAAAGGATGTTCCTGAACACAATTGTGGAATTTTCGACAAAATTAGAAATAAATTTAAGCAAAAAAGATAAATTTACAATCCATTTATACAAGTTTTCCGTCGAAAAAGACGAAGGTTCAACGAAGAAGTTAAATTTGCAATAAAAAATTATGAATTTTTAGGGTACTCCGAACGGAGACAAGGATAAACTAAATATTTGACTTATGATTTTATTTATAGATTAAAATAAACCCTAGGCCTTCATTAATTGAACAATTTTGTAGCAATTTATATTTTTGATTATTTTTAGCATTTTTTATCGCTAATTCACATTTTCAAACACAAATCATTAGATTTTAAAGACACCTACTTTTTAAACAGTTTCAGGTTATATGAACGTTTTTCACAGGGAATCGGTTGAACTAAACAAAGATCGTTAAATTCAAATTTAACTACGAAATTCTTGGAAATTAAAAAAATCAAGATTTCTTGGGAGCTAAGAACCTAGTTTCACATTCACAGAATGAGCTTCGCTGAACATAATGTATGTCAAATATAATTTTCTGATACTTGTATTAAGAAAAATGTACTTGACTCAACAAAATTATCGTACTGCAACTAAATACGTCCTAAATTTTACCAAATATTTCTGGGAAACCATGAAATGTGTTTTTGATGAGTTAATATTTTTGTAATCATAAGATGCGATATATTGTTCAGAATATGTATTTAACGAAGTCATCTACTTTCATTTTCCGATACTCTGGCTCGTCGCTCTTCATTCACTCTCCTCCCTCCTAGCTTTGTAGTTCAGCATTCTCTGCACCTCACTTTCCGTCCTCCTCAAATTTTGATCGTTGAAAACCCCTAATCCTTTATCATATTTTTATTTCGCAGTACCCCCGGCTTCTCTGCTAAGATCTCCTACCTTGCATTTAACCAACTTTAAGCCCTGTAGCAGTGCTTCCACACCCTTGATTTCTTTCCCGCTTTTTATCTTCAACCCTCTTATCACAATATTATTTCTCCTATCTGCCTTCTCTTTTCTCTTCTTTCTCAACTCCATTGCCCTTATCCTTTCCCTATCCGCCCTCTGCTCCTTTTTATTTCTACGCTCTCCTACTTTCTCTTCTATCATATTCTCTACCTTTTCCCAAATGCCTTTCTTCTCGCCCTTCCCTCTGTCGCCTACTTCCATTTCCGACCTGCCCTGCACCTTCTCAATCCTTTTTTCCATCTTTTCCTTCCACACCCTAATCTCCTCTTCCATCTGCTTCATTTTAACTTGTTTTTCCTTCTTTGCCGACATCACCTCCCTCTCTAATCCTTCTACTTTATTCCTCAGCTCTTTCACCTCCTTTCCCCATTTCAGAAATATGTTTTCTTTAAAGAAACATTGAGTTCAACATCTTTAAGTTTGAAGATGGTTGAGCATCACCGTACGACTTGGTACGACGCTGACTTGAAATACTTAGCCGAGATTTTGTAACCAAGATCTAAGTGTATCGATAGCGAACAGAGTTAGAGCGCGCGGTAGAATACACAATAGAACATAGAACCATGAACAAAACCCACTTTCGAAAATAATAGGACCATATAGAAACCACATCCAATCATGTTTCTATTTGGCTTCTAATAGGAATTTTCACTAGGGTAGTACCGAATACAAGATACATCAGATCCTAATAAGATCCAATTAAAAAGTTCAAATTTAACAAATAAATAATCGCGCAGGAAGCCGATTAAAATCCGAATAGGTTCCACTTTAAAACTAATAGCAGAACGGTACAAGGAACGAATACAAATTAGATCAGATCCTAATAAGATCCAATTAGAAAGTTCACAACTGTCTAATAGAACACCACATAAAACCAGGAACAAAACCCACTTTCGAAAGTAATAGGATCTGATAGAAACCACATCCAATTAGGTTTCCATATGGCTTGTAATGGACATTTTTACTAGGGAAGGAAAGACAGAGCTATTTCAAAAACAACTTAATTTATCAAAATAAACGCCTTTAGTGCCGGTCCTCTAGACACCTGCATGTAGTAGCTTTCCGATTCGAGGTAATAGGGATTAACCGGGTATAAATTACAAAAACACATAGGACGTTCTGAGTTCATCGTATCGCGTGACCGTAAAATTAAATTCTTCTCTTTTTCTCATCGGTTCGCGAAGCGGGATTTCAACGCCGAGTAACGTACAAGAAAAGCTCTTCATGACAGAGAGTGCGAAACAAAGGCGTTCGAACCAGCGCACGCGTAACCGTCGGGCCAACGAAGGGCAGGCAGAACGGGCTCGTCAAATCGCCGAGGCGCGGTGATTCGAAGAAGAGCGGGCGCGTCAAATCGCTGAGGCGCGGCGAATCGAAGAAGAACGGGCCCTTCAGCTCACGGAAAACCAACGTCGCGCTAACGAAATATTCGCCTAGGACGACGAACCATCATACGACCCGGAGGTGCCCGCACTCTTTCCGGTGAAACCAGGGTGGCGGTTGCTTGACATCCGGAGGGGTAGACCGGGAATTTGCGATTCACGCCGCCGACGGCACACAACCAGCCGGGGCGAACCGCACACCTTACGTTTGCCGGAATTCTCTCAGAAACTGCGTTTTGTTTTTTCGCAGGTAAATCTAACTCGAGCACCCACCACCCCTATTGTGGTGGATAGCTTTAATTCACCCCCAAGCGTGTGGGCCTGGCAGTACCCTCCGCAGGAACCTCTTCCTTTACCGGGAACACCCTCGTCTCACGAGACCCACCAGCTTCGGGATCTCCTCCAATAGTCCAGGAAGCTCGGGCACCTTCTCCGCATCTCCCGGAGGCTTCCTCAGCTCCACGAAATCCCGAGGATCCGGTCGTTGCGACACCTCAGCAAACGGCCACCGTCGCCAACCCGAGTTCGGGCGACGACGTGTTGTTCTTCGCCGCCGACGGAAAACCCGAAACCTTTTCCCCCTCGCTCCTCGGTTCTCCTCCGAGACGCTCTTCATGCACCGCCTCGCCAACTCATCCCTTTTGGGTTGGTGAGCTCGTTCATAAGCCATCTCACATAGGCCTCCACTCTCCTTCTTCAATTCTTTATCCCCCCCCCCCCCACCAAACAAAGAAAAAAAATTATCGACCAGGAACAAAACACACTTTCGAAAGTAATAGGAACTTATAGAAATCACATCCAATCATGTTTATATTAGGCTCTTAATAGGCATTTTTACCAGGGGAGTACTGAATACAAAACACATCAGATCCTAATAAGATCCAATTAAAAAGTTCAAATTTACCAAATACGGAACCGCACAGAAAGCAGATTCAAGTCCGATTAGGTTCCACTTAGAAACCATTAGCAGAGCAGTACGAGTACCGAACACAAACCAGATCAGATGCTAATAAGATCCAATTAGAAAGTTCACAATTAACTAATAGAACAACACATAGAACCAGGAACAAAACACATTTTCGAAAGTAATAGGAGTAATAAACGAATAGTTCAATAGATTTAGTTGAATAATTGCGTGATATTTCTCTTCTGCGGCAATATCTAACTGAATGTACATACTTTATCCGATTACGAACATGTTTCTCTATCGATGCAAAATGATAATGATCGGATGACAAACAATAAAGTATTTCACTTATACATTTTCATAAATTGAATTATAGTGTGGAGGATATTGCTTTACATTTCGTTTACATGTAATATTCTAAAATTCTGTAAGATTTTATTATGATAGCCTAAGGGAGTTTCGTTGCATTCAGCTGGGTTCAATAGGCCAACCGCACCGCTGTTCATGTTTATTTTCGACCTTGTTCCAACGCCATCAACACGAGTATATATTCCACGAAGAACTGTATTATTAACGCCTAATATAGCCAAGACGTCATCACTGGATGTTGTTAAAACTACTTGCTCTTCGGTTGGCATGGTCACTAATGCTCCACGTGCTACTCTCAATTCAAGTGGTTTACCTGCAGGAAAAGTGTATCTTCGAATTTCGAATATCCGAAGCGGATTTTTGTGGGGAATAAGTCTAATGAATCTAAGTTGTTCAAATTTATATCCTAATATGAATGGAGGATAATGTCTGATAGGAGGAGACCTGGACCTGACACGAAGAGAAGGCTCAGCAGGAGAAATAGTTCTTTCTGGAGAATGTCTGTCAGCAGAAGAGGAAGGTTCACGACGAGGAACAGAGGGAATAGGGTCGCCATTAGGTAAGCAGTCGAACTGTGAACTTAAATCTGCAAGAAGAAACAGGATTAAATTTATTTTCAACTACGCTTGTATATTATGAACCCCATTGTGGCAAAATTGTAAGGTAAGATTTTAAGGATATTAAGGGAAGCTTTTAAGGCTCTACTACTTTCTACTCGATGTCCTTATTAATTGAGTTCTTCTGAAAAAACTATAATTATTTAAAAAATTCCCCACCCATATATAAATTCACTGTCATTTTCCGGCTTCCTCACGGTCTAAAAAAAAATAGGAATAGGTGACACTCTGTGATGACTGTTAAGTAGCAAAAATTATATTACGTAATTCTACTTACCAACAGAATTCAGAATAACGACCATGGTGGAGATCAGAATAAGAACGATCCTCATTTTTTTAAAGTACGGGAAAAAAGAATAACGCAGAATTTTCAGAACAGCACAACTAATTATTATTACGATGTTTCATGTATATATACTATTCTGAGATACTTAAATATTTAACCTTCCTGAACATCGATCATAAAGGGCTTATCTGTCAGCATTATTTGATTTATTTAATGTAGTGGTGGCTCATTCGTCGCACGTTTATTATTGTTTTACCTCGAGAAACTTAGTTAATTTTTTTAAAATAAACGCTAATTAAACTCCTTTAAACTGTAACGTTAATTTTTATGACCCTGAAGTTTCCTATGTCTATGGATTTGGAGCTTTTGTCATTTGTTTTAAAAGCATTATTTAGTCAAGTAAATCATTTGTTGATAATTGTAAACTTCGTAAAGCATTATTAACAAACTTAGAGTCTGAGCAAAAAAATTGAAACCCGTTTTCGAAAAAAAATCACGTTCGCGAAGTTATGAGCATTTAAAATTTTATAGTTGTTTTACAATAAATAATTTTAGACGAATGAAAGTTATAAGAAAATTATAATCTTAACATATGGCAATTTTAACAAAATAGTTGCATTTCAACAGAATACATGAATTTGATACAAACTAGTTTAATTTTCAAACAAAATTAAAGTAATTTTCGAAAAACACTTTAATTTTTAACCCGAAAATATGAATTTTTAACGTGAAGGTTACTTTTCAAACAAATAATTGAATTTCCAGTCCAAGAGGGCGAATTTGCCGCTCAAAAAAGAAGAATGTTTAACAAAGCAATTGTATTTTAAACAAAAAATATAAAATCTCAACGAAAAATTTAATAGTTGATATTTCAATAAAAAAAGACGAGCTTTCAACAAAATAATTGACTCGTTATCCAAAATAAAAGAATTTCCAAGCGAAGAAAATAAATTAAAATGTTGAAATAATTACTGCAATAATTATTTATATACTCATAGCTTTTAAGTTTTATTATAACCCCATTGAAAAACGAAGCTTCTTGGAATATATACATTTTTATGTACTTTTTTATTAGTAGTTAAACCTAAATTAGCAATGTCTAGTTTCTTTTAATCTTTGCAATAATTATTTAATCACCCCGATTGTAGATTTACATAGTTTGACACAACAATTTTTTACAAAAAATATTATTTTTAACTTTTTATACAATTTTGTGACTAGAAGTCACTCTGATAATTATCACGGTGACTAAGTGAGTGACTAATAATGATTAAAAGCAGTTTTCGTGTTAAAAAATTTTTTTTGCGCAAAAATACGCAAAGTTCAGATTAATTTCTTATAATTTCTTATAAAAATCATCATTCCCATATTTCAACATATATAATTAAGCAATATTATTCAAGGAATATCTGTAAAAATGCCGATGGTTAAGAGAAATTCGAATCTGGGAAACCTAAAATTTAAATATAATGCCAAGAAAATTGTTTAGAACAACGATTGTTGTTAGTTTTTGAGAAAGTTTCGCAAGTGAAATTTACTTTTACAACACCTTGAAGCAATTTCAGCAACAACAAAATGTCTTAAATTAAATGAAAATCTTTGCCCATTTAGTTATTGCATTTGTTTATAACAAAATTAATTAATCAGTAAACGAATTATTTTTGTTCGGTGAGTCCCCATACATTGATTCAAGACTATTTATAACACAGGTACTTAGATAAGTTGTAGCTGAAATGCCAAAAATCATTTGGTCAAAAATGAAATTTTTATTAAAATATTAGTACAAATATAATACGTAAAAAAAAGAAAATACCAATATCGCGTTTCTGACTGATATTCAACATTTCATTCATTCTATTCGTAACAAAATAAAGTAAAAATCAGACAAAAATTGTAGGCTGCAAATCTTTTTTCACGAAAATAACAAAAAACGAAACTGTTATGTTTTAGTGTCAACTTAAAAAGGCTCTAGAAAATAATTTTGAAAATCGATAATCTCCTTCGGGTGGAAGCAAATATTAAATATTCATGTACTGATTTTGTGGTAAAGTAATGAAACATTGACAATTAATTACAACCCAAAACTAAACGATAACAATTTTCATGGACTGCGAATAATTTTTTTTCCTATCAAGAATTAAATACCTTTAGGCAAGTAGTTATCATTTAACAGCACTTGTGATTGTTATGAACAATTATTATGAAAAATTCACATTTTTGAAGATGTAATATTTTTTTCTAAAGAGTATAATATAATATTATAATATCATTACCAACGAAATTGCCATTAGTCAACATATAGTAATAATCATCATTGTATTGATTAATTTTTATAAAATGAATCGCTGTGTTTGACCTTTTTTAATTTAGAAGGTTCTTGGATATTATTCTTCAGATGAAAAGAAATGACTCAATAGAAAACAAAAATCGTCTTTATTAAATAATGTGAAATAAGTGGATTTGTCTATAAAAATTATTTATGACAATGACAATTGGTGTTGTAAGAAAGTCTATCGTGAGAGACTTATCGGCTTATCCGTGGAATGGAAATTTCCGCGAAGGTAAAAATACGAGATTCTTCGCATGCGTTCATTTGTTATCATAATGATTCTTAAAAAAAAATATTTTAGTTTTCTTGGAAAAAGTGCGACGGACGAATTGATGGACGAAAGGACGGACGGACATCCGACTTAATTTACAGAAGCTTACAGAATTAGGCTCGTAAAATATAATTAGTATTAAATATAATTACCCTAAAGCTTACCAAATATTTCTTGCAAACAAAGAATTGGGTTTTTGATATGAGTACTTCTGTGCTCGGAAGATGTGACATATTGTTAAGAATAAGCATGTAATAATGCTGACAAAATATTAATTTATTCAAAGAACCAACTTTTTCACATGCAGAAAAGAGCTACAGAATTGATTTAAAAACAACTTCATTTTTAAAGATGAATGTAGCTTAAGATGCAATAAATAGCTTAATAGACCTAATTAACTAAGTTCGTGATTTTCTCTCTGCGGCAATAGCTAACTGAATATGCAGACTTTATTTGAATACATAAATGTTCCTTTATTGTTAAAAACTGATGCCATTTAGCGTTCAGATATTATTTCCTATCTATTGAAGAAATCTTGAAGAAATACATAAGCCTTACGAAAGATAATACATTGACTTTTCTTAGTTATTACCAGTTATTTGTAGGATTTTGATCCGACATCGGATCACGAACAATAATGTATTTTACTTTTGTATTATTTTCTTAAATTTAATTATGGTTTACAGGATTTAGGTTTATATTTCGTGTAAATGTGACATCTATTTCTGCTTGGTTCAATAAGTCAACCGCGCCGCTGTTTATACACAGGCAAAACTAGGAGTAAATTTCGTTGCAGGTAATTTCGGATTTTTACTCGCTGGTGTAAATACAAGATAAATATTACCCATGCTCGAAGTAATCTGTGTGCTACTACCTGCTCTAATGGGTAAACAGAAAATAAATGTGACAGCTCTCAAAAGTCGCCACGGTCTTTAAAGTAGAAGTTATTCTCTGTGGTTTGATATTCCGTTGATTCATTAGGATTGGACCTCTCCGTTTATCATATGAGATAGTCAACGAGGTCCGATCGAATTTAAAATTATCATTTCGAAGCCTCTCTGTCTATCGCATATGATAGGCAAAGAGGGTTCGTTTGATTCGAAACGCTAAGTATGACTTGTCATTCAAAACTAACAGACGCTCTCTGCCTACTTTATTCAATATAAAGAAGTTTTTCAAAAAGATCGTTCTGAATTCCATAGTACCTCGTTGCGTATCGCATATGGCACAAGGAGAGGTCCGATCGTAATGAGGCATCCTCATATGACAATGTAAAGTTCCGTCGCAAAATTTTCAAACAAAGATTATATAATAAATCAGCCTAGCTTCTTTGGGACTGTTAGGTGTAGTTAGTCTGTTGATACAGGCAGCTATCCTTATTTGAGAGAGAGAGAGTGGTGTCTATTTCATTGCCCTAAAAATGATGCAGGTATACGCTGACGGGTACAGACCAGAAAAAGACCAAACGTTGTTTGAAACTGATCTTAAAGTGGTATTAAGTTGATCTTTCTTTTCACGAGGGATATTATAGTGTAGTATATGCGGTACTCAAAACGCAAAAATGACATCCCTTTTTACCTATCTCTTACTGTTTACAAGATAATTGTTTTTAAAAATAACAATAACGGAAGGTTCCCTTTAGGTCCCAGTGGAACGTTCCCAAGCAGCAGACATTTTACACGTTTCGGGAAGCTTCCTGCTGTGGGACTCCGATGCTGTTTCGAAGTCGAAAATCGAAGGAACCTCTCTTTCTATATCTCCAGACGTTGGAAAAAGAGGTCCGATCGATTTTTGACTTACAGCGCAGTATCGGAGTCCCTCTGCTGGAAATTTCCTCAGAAAAGTTCCGAAGGTTCCGGTGGAACGTTCCATGCTATTAGGGCTATCCGAAAGTATAACCTAGTAAGTGCCATTTGCTGTAAGGGCTATTTCCCAACACGTATGCATAAAAAAGTGATCTCTATCGGAAAGGTTATTTACTGGGTTTTACTTTTGGTGTAGAGTATTTAGACATCCATCATCCGCAGACATTCTCGAGGAAAATTTGAGAAACAATATCCGCAGTCTTAAACAGTCTTGTTATTGCGCATCACAATTAATCCGAAATCAGAAGTATCTTTCAAAGGCGCGCACCTCTTGGTTGCGCCGAATACAATATTTGATAACACCACTGGCAAGATTACCTAAAAATACGAAGAAATAACTGTGCGTAAACCTAGCCTGCACTTCCGGTTCCGAGTTAATCGTAACCAATTAAAAGTGGAGAATTTATTTCTCGAATCTCCTTAGAGGATCTCTTTCGAAGCATTAGTAAGGACAACAGTGTGCTACGCACGAATGAATAGTAAGTAGTATCCCTGTAAGTGCGGAGTGGGACTAGCAGCGTCCAAGAATTCGTTAATGCTTTCCGCGAATGAAAACTTGGGAGCAAGATCGTGCATATGCGCACTGGCGGTTGCCATGTCAACGATGTCAATACGCGGAATTTCCCCTCGCTGCCGACCCCTGCTCTGTGGGACTACGCCTCTGGATGCTTTCTTAGTGCAACCTTAAAAAATGAAAAAACGTATTTTGCTCTCAGGCTTAAGATGGTCAAAGCCCAATATGTCAAATGCATTTTTGTTGAAGTTGGATTTTAT
>CAKNWW010325699.1:2675-13361 GCA_932074435.1 Andricus kollari
CCCCCCCCCCCCCCCCACCTCTCCCCAAAATCTTCCATCTTTGAAACGGTGTAAGAGCAAGTTTGTCCCGCTCGCCAGGTGTAAGAGACGTTTTTTTATGATTTAATTATTAACAACTTACTACCATACGAGTTTCACATTGAGTAAGATTTGACCACAATACTTTAAAAAATTACATGTTTGTTATTATTTTTTACATATATGTCCCGCTGAACGACCTCGGTACTACTATGTACCTTTCTTACTAATGAAAATAACTAATTCTATTAATATAGCAGTGAATAAGATAATGCAATGATTTTGTCGTGGGCTCCCGATCTATGATTTTTTTCTACTTGAATTCACAATACATTTAATTTTTTCACTTCAAACTGGAATTTACTGTGAACGATTAGAAACCAGTCGAACGCAAGATTTATGAGGGCCTATTTGACCTAGCCTCGTGACTGCCACTGGCAGTCTTTGAAGTCACTGACTGCCTTCTGAAGAGCCCTGACCTACAATAACACAGAAATGTCCCAGATAACCCACTCGGCCGTGTCCGTGACTCCATTGTGAAGTTTAGCGGGATCACGAAGTGGCGGGATTGAGACGTTTCCCCGGGCTTAATTTTTAGTCCATGTATTACAAATGACAACTTTTCTCCTACAAGCATGAATTTTTTGATGAATTATTTTACCTACATAATCTAAAGGTCAAAATACATACCGCTTAGTGCCATTTTTCGAAAAATGGTCTTGTTATTTTTTTTTCAATCAATCGAAAATATTCTGGATTTATGCAACTGGGAACGGGCAACCCGCCACCGGGAGACTACCAATGATTAACCGAAAAGTGGCGCTCTCCATTTCAAGAGGGGTACAGCAGGAGGTGAATCGTGAAATTTCTCGACGATACTGGAACCCAGGGGGTATAGTGACTACCTCCCAGCTGAAAATTCCTGTACAGGAACCTGTGCAGCAACCTGACAGGTTCCTTTGGAGGCTCCTGCACAGCTTCCTGTACAGAAACATACGCAGGTTCCTGGTACACCGGTTCCTGCGCTTTATGGCGCGTATGCGCACTCTGTGGTGCCAGAAACACCAAGAGCTTCAGCACGTTTCGCATCAGTCTTTGCGAAATCACTACGCCTACCTTTTGAAATACGAAGATCAGGAAGCGTCACTAGGAACAGCCGCGGAAAGCAGGTACCTTCTGAGAGATGATCACGATTTCCGGACAAGAAGGAACATGCAAGTTCTTCCTCAGCCCCAAGATCGGACTGAAATGGACGAATCCCTTCGTGGAGAAATCTCGCAGGAGTCCGACCCCTGTACCATCAATTGCTCAGCTTATGGTGTTTCGAGAGCTTTGGCTGATTCAAATTCAAGGCTGAAACCGACGATGGATCAAAATAACAAAAGACGCGTGTATCAACTGAACACGAAGATTGGATGGGCAAGACAGAACGTGTCCCGTAATCAGTATGTGATTGACTACATAACATCTGGTAGGCCGTTTACGGAAAGTGTTCGAAATTTCGCTCAAGAACTAAGGGTCATCAATCATACACTGAACAAGTCAAAGCTGCTGACGATCCAGCAGCACATTGTTGAAAAACACGGGTGCTATCTGACGCAAGGAAGAGAATACAGAAGAGGGAGAGATGGATTAGGGAGAATAAACAGTTTCTCGCTTACCCATCTCGCCTTTTCAGTGACCACCCTGTTTCTGTCAACGATCCACCCAAGCCCAACGACGCAGAGACTTTTTGGAGAGAGGTATACAAGATCCTAAAAACACTGTAGGTGAAAGAAGATACTGGTAAAATCATTCACTTCAAGGAGTTTTGCGACAATGTCATATAATCTGAAGAGGAATGCTCATCCATCAATGCTGAAGATGCGAAAAAAGCACTGAGAGGCACGAAAAACTTTTCCGCTAGAGAGCCAGATGGTATCAAGAACTTCTGGTAAACGAACTTTACTTCTACACACCAACATCTGGCTCGCATATTCACACTGTATAAAATCTTTGCAGCTATCCTGAATAACAGGATTGTCCGAAGAATTGAGCCTTTGTGGCGAGAGATGGACGACCAACGTGGCAAGAAAAAAGGTGTAGCAGGATGTCGAAAGGCAGTTGCTCCCAGTGGGACCCTGTGGTGGCTGTTTAACCTTTCTTTAATTATATATCTATAAACATTATAAACATTTATATATATAAACATATATGTGTCCCACCCACGCACAAACGACGTATATCTACAGACATAATGCGGCCCTAAGAGTGCTTCATTACTATCTTTGTCGCTCTTATGGTGTTAACCGCGACCCTACCCTGCCGAATGCTCCAAGGAAGATAGTCAATTGTCCAAAACGATAAGTGCCAAATTTTCTGGAACTACGATTTTCGGACAGGAGTCTCCGTTGCACACTCGAGGCCTGACATTGTTCTCCAAGACTTCGAGAAAGGAACTATATTCGGGATCGAATTCTCGGCTCCGTCGGAATACAACATCACTGCCAAGGAGAAAGAAAAATAGGAAAGGTATCAAGACCTTAAACGGGAGCTGCAACGACTGTACCAAAAATATTCGGTACAAGTAATTGTCCTTGTGATAGGTGCTCTCGGAGGTGCGAAACTATCACTGGTTCGTGACCTTAAAGCGGTGGTTGTTCAGCCTTGTTTTTTAATTCAATATATATAGGGGAAGAAATTGGGATGAACTACACAGGAGACGGTAAAGGATCCTCCACAGGATCCTGTACACGATTGTGCACTGCAGGCAGCAGCAGGGTAACCTGTGAAGGACCCGTCAAACGTTCCTCAGTATCAGCATGCTTCAGAGAAACCACACATGACCCTTTGCCTGTTCCTGTACAGGAATTTTCAGCTGGGCTGTCATAATTCACAATTATAGCCGGTTGAGAGAAATTGAGGCGCTGGATGCAAAAAGGAGATGTAAAATTATTTTACTGGAGTGGGGAGGTACCTAGACACTTGAGAATTAAGTTTTGAATTTTCATTTTTTAAATACGCCTTCGTACTAAATATTCAATTACGCATCTTTTTCTTCAAATAGAAAAAGTTGTATTTTTTTAGTTTTCGAATTATTGACAAAAAACTGTTTTTTTTTTATCTGATTAAAACATTTCGCCCTTTTTCACTTTAACTCGTGACGAAGTCGGAACTTTTTAATAATTTTTAGTATAAGAAATATGCATTGGCATCTTCTACGACCGATGACGTTAGCAAAAGCTGAAAATGTTTATTTAAAAAAAGTTCATAATTTTTTGCTGAGAGGTTGCACAATTCGCGCACAAACAACTTTGATCGTTTCGGGAGTCAAGCGAATTTTGAGCAAGCAAAAACTGACAGTGAAAAAGTTCGTCAGGAAGGTTCAAATAAGTTCTCTGGAAATTTTAAGCTTAATTGAAATAGTAGTTAACGAACTGTTGATGAGCTGTGGTCCGGCCGGTAAGCCGTCGTTGTCCCAGAGTTAAGTGAACTCTGTGTTAGAGTACGTAAGATATTTTTTAATTGAAATGCAATAAAACATGAAAAATCATGGTTTATCATACCTTTTTTGTTTTCTTTCTGATTAAAATGTTTAAAAGTTGCCACTTCTAGAGACACAAGCTTCGTAAGATTCTTAAAAATAAAGAATCTGTACACGTTTCCTTTCTTGTATCCCGCGTGTCCTCTGTCTCACCTCTATTTTTAATCATACCTGCATACTCCTTATGATTTTTTTAAACCAGAAATAATCGTTAAAATATCATATGATAATTTCTTTCTTTTTTTAGTTATATGCGCATACGTATTATGAAAGCTGTCCAAAATTTCATAATATAAATGCAAGAACAATTTTTACTTGCAAATAAATCAGAGATCATTTTTAGGATAAATCGGCTATTGTTTTAAAGTGATAATTATAAGCTTAAACTGAAGAAAGTCTGGTTAATTTGACCAGTAACTTGACCTAAAATTATTTTTTGAGCCAAAGTTAAAAATCTTGTATTTTATGTGTTTATTGAAATAATTAATATTTAACTAAAATCTGCGCTAAATATAGTATTTCTACTTTAATTTTTCAATTTTATTTATCTTCTTGAATTTATTTATTATATATTTTTATTTTAATAATACAAAAAATGTAACCCTAATGATTCTCAATTATCACTATCCACTTTATGTAACTCAGAATAATTCCTGATTGTTTGTATTTTTATCGCGTCGGAAAATTAAAATATCAAAAGTTTGTTAACTATTATTTCAACTGAGCTAACAATTTCCAG
Organism: Andricus kollari; assembly: GCA_932074435.1. Taxonomy (NCBI): domain Eukaryota; kingdom Metazoa; phylum Arthropoda; class Insecta; order Hymenoptera; family Cynipidae; genus Andricus; species Andricus kollari. Next base: position 6,956 of record CAKNWW010325699.1, read on the forward strand.
AAAACTTCTTTGAACTTTCCTGACCAACTTTCTCAGTTACAGTTTTTGCTTGCTCAAAATTCGCTCGACTCCCGAAACATCAAAGTTGTTTGTGCACGAATTGTGCAACGCCTCGGCAAAAAATGATTCACTTTTTGTTCAAATAAACATTTTCAATTTTTGCTAACGTCACTGGTCGCAAAAGATGTCAATGCATACTTTTTATGAATTTTACTAAAAAATATTAAAAAGTTCAGACTTCGTCGTGAGTTGAAGTGCAAAAAGGCGAAATATTTTAATCCGATAAAAAAAACCGTTTTTTGTAAATAACTCAAAAACTAAAAAAGCGACAACTTTTTTTATCAAAAGAATAAAAGGCGGCATTCAATTTACGATGTGGATATGTATTTTAAAAATTAAAAACTTTATTCTCAAGAGCTCAGGGGCTTCCCAACTCCAGCAAAATAATTCTATATCTCCCTTTTGGATCTGGCGAAGTGCCAGATTTTTTGACCTACATGAATTGAATTTTAATATGCTGCATTAGGTTCATTAGATAATCACGAGACGATTGAAAAAAGATAGAAAAAAATCGGTCATTCGGTTCAATTTCTCTTGAGAGTTTTGTTAATTTTGCATTCACTTCAAGATTACCTTCAATATTGACAATATTGACTGATTTTCCTTAACTTTTTTTTTTCATATTTTTTTTTAATTATATCAGGAAATTGATTTAGCGAATTAAAATTTGATGGAACCATTTTTTGCTTACTTTTATAGATTTTAACAGACGTTCATCGCGTAATAATGATAGGTCGTCCAACGGAGGTAAAGGAGATGTTGTAATGTAGTTCGGTTGCTGCATTCATGTGCGTGTTTATCATCGACGGGTGATTTAGTTTATTCTTTATCCAAAGACAAAAGCGAATGCAAGCCATCAAGTAATCACACATTGGATAAACTAATTAATTCCTTAATTGATAATTAGTAAATAAATTAATTCTTATATAATTAAGTAATATTAACTAATTAATTTACTAATAAAATTATGATACCTTTCTCCTCACTCTTCAGATTCTACGAAAAATAATTCTGAAGAAGGATGCTGCTTCAAGAATTGGAAATTGGTCGATTGAAAATTACTCACTTAATTGATGATGATTAAATTACATGAATCAATAATAATAATTAATTACTTGATTACCAATTACTGCATTCATCTGTGTATTCATGATCGATGGGTCATCTAGTTTTGTCTTCATCGAAAGACAAAAGCAAATGCAAGTAGATCAGATAATTACACATCGAATAAATTAATTGTTTAATTCATCAAAGAAATATTTAATTATTTGATGAATAATAAAATAATTATTACATAATTGAGCAGTGTAAGCTAATTAATTGATGAATTATAAATCAATTATTATATAATTAAATACTAATAATCATAAGTTAATTAATAATTAATTTCATCCCTACACAGAAATGTTGTGATCAAAATGTTGTCGCAACAAAAAATACCTTTCTCCTCTCTTTTCAGATGCTACGGAAAAAAATGCTAAAGAAAGATGCACCTTCACAAATGGTAAATTGTTGAATTGGAAAAGGATGGAATTGCAAGTTATTCTATTTTCAAGGTTTTCATACGAAAAATTAAAATATTATTCACAGAAGCGGAGGAGCCTTTATTTTCTAGGCCGGGGCAGGGACATACAATTATAATATGAAATTGTAGTGTACTACTGTACATAGTATAATAATAATTATATTATACTATGTAAAAATTTTACATGAATGATAAATCTATAAATAAACAATAAACTGTGAATAATAAATAATGATAAATAATAAATACAGGTATAAAATTCATATTGCCAAATCTTTCACAGAGATGGCAATGATTTCGAAACATTTCTGAAAGATTTCACAAACATTTCAAAATTTTCGTAAACATTTCAGACATTTCAAAGATCGCACAAGCATTTTAATAATTTCCTAAAGATTTCGCAAAAATTTGGAAATTTTCACAAAGATAGATTCATAAAATTGCACAAAGAATTAAATGATTTTCCAAATATTTGACAGATTTTTCAAATATTACCACATATAAAACAAAATATTTTAAATATTTCACAAAAATTTAACATATTTAATATCTTAATAGATTTAATATAAATTGTGACGTACGACTCTGTCACATACGGATAACTTTTAAAAGTTATCCTTATCCTGAATGGTTCAAAAATTTTCAAAGACGCCATACACTATACATAATATAATGTATGAAGTCTTGGAACGCCGCAAGTGTCCTTCAATCTCCGAAGGATAGAAACTTGCTGACAGGGCGTTAATACATGCGATTCAACTCGCTCACGTGCCTTCAAGTGAAGTCTTAAGATTATAAAATATTTAAAGCTTTCAGCAACCAACTTTGAGAAAAATAAATTAAGTTTCACATTTCGAGCTCAATAAAAAATTCATGACTTCAGGTAAATCTAGTTTTAAACTCCGAGTGTAGTTCAAGTAGACAGTAAGTAACAGAGGAACATATAATGAATTAGATAGGATGAGAGAAAATGAATTTCGATGTAAGATAGAATGAGAGAGAAAACGAAGGATAAGTGTACAGTAAACGACCTTCGGCACGCACACATGTATGAGCATCAGAACTCTGTACGGGGCATACGTTAAGCTATGAATTCACACTTGCTCCGTTTTGTATTACACGTATATGGAAGGAAAAGAGTATCTCGCTAGCCATTGCACATTCACGAGCAAGCGGCAACCCCACCGTATCGCCTCGATGATGTAGCACAGATCTAAGCGTTCACCATCTCTCTCGTTCTCCATGCTATCCCATGCTACAGCATGCAAAATTCCAGATATGACCAAAGGGTGGAGTTTAATATTTTCCAAATAGGGATGAAACACATGACCTGTAATTTATGTTCTAACTTAAAACAATTCAGCAAAATTCCAAACTATTGGCAACATTCTGCCCAATTCTGAAAAAGCGAACAAAGAAATTTTTGCCACAATCATTGTTGCAATAACTGCAACAATGAAGGTGACTGACCCGACTCAGGCCACTTGAAACTTGCTGTCATTGGAAGAAAATTGGCACGGTAACAGTCGTCACCAAAAGCATGCCATTCCTCTGACCAATCAAAGTTTTGCACTTCAAATTCCTTCCCACCATTTTCACCCTGCGATGCACCATCGAGGCGCATCGACCAGAAATCAATTTCGCAGTTTAACGGGGGTCTTTATTTAATCAACATCACTCCGGGAATTTTTACCGTCCCTCAAAGGGAGAATTTTACTCGCCCGTCCACGGTCCGGAACTTTTGTCACTTACGCGCAACCCTTCAAGTCGAAGTCCAGGATTCAAACAAGAATTGAGATTTTAGAGGTTTAAATGCAGCCTAAAATCTAATAGATTTTCCCGGGGAAGTGTAAAGAGATCTTGTGGTGGGAGCGTGAATGACGGTTATTTAGGCGGAGAAGAATTGGTTTTCAAACTTGAATCTCAAAACGATTTGGAAAACTAGTTCTGTGCCACTGAATTACTTGACTGGGATGTAACAACGCGTAGAGGGTTAGAATTTAAACGCTCTCTCCCCCTTTGGGTTAGAAGCAGTTCGTCGTTATAAAGCAGTCTCGTAATTCCAGAAAAATACGGTTTTGTGAGTGCCCATGCAATACACAAGTGTCGTGAAAATGAGAGACTAGAGTTGCTGTACCAAGGAACGGCGATATGTATATCATTAAGCTATTTCCCTTTCGGCGAGCCTCTAGGGGTAAGCGTGACACTACCCGATTCGGGTAGTGTTTTTTAGGTGGATAGTTTCTTGTAGAAAATAACTACAAGTGTGGGCTCACCACACCCACGACTGCCAACAGCAACGCAGTAGTATCAGACGGTCACCCATCCAAGTACTAACCGCGCCCAACACTGCTTAACTTTAGTGATCTAACGGGAACTGGTGCTTCCAGCGTGGTATGGCCGTAAAATTTAGCCCTATTAAGAGGAGCAGAAACTTAATAGAAAGTTGTCTCTACAAACCTCTGCTCTTCCTAATTTGTAGAAGTAGGACTAGAATTACAACTACAAGGTAAGGTTAAAATGTATCGATCCATTTTAATTTTTATATCTTTTAAATATAAAATTCAGAGTGTTGAGAAAATACCATCATTAAGCCCAAAGTGTACGGAATTGATCAGAGCAGTTTTCTTGTTTTGGAATAAACATTTTACATAAATTAAAAGTCTCGGAGTTGAAATGTTAAAAACGATTTGTGATTTCTACCATTGATTTTAATCCTTTTCCCAATATGGTACAACATTTTTCAGCACGAAAAAAGTGAAAAACGATCCCATAAATAAAAAGGAGTACTTAAACGGTACTCTGCAGTTTGGTAGCCTCCAATCCAAATATTCAACGTGAGACTTAGGATTTCTTACCCGTGGCTTTCAGGACATAATTCTTATTATTAAATTGAAAAATTCTAAAGATTAAACCGAATACTTGGTTCGTAACAAACTGATGGTGGCAGCGGTGAAATAGTTTTCAAGGTGTTGCTACCGCCACGTTACTAGTTACTACTGAAAAGTAACAGACCTGTTATCAGCAAATTTGATATTGGTTTTCTTTAAAATATATGAATCACAGATTCTTAAAGTTTCAAGATTTTTGTAGGTTTCATGGGTCCATGGTCCACCGAGAGAATTCCTTTGGCTTGAATTAAATTAGTTTGATTAACTGTAACCATTTCTAATTTTACTCACGCTGGACTAAGTCAGAGGAAAATTGGAAATTTTTCTAATCAAGCCAGGTCGATCTCGACGTAGGCCGATTTAAAAATGTGTAATTTTCAAATTATGAAAGAAATGGAATTAGTAACTTTTAAAATTGAGTACACGGAAATATAATGTTACTAAATGTCTGTCAACTTTGAAATTAACAGAAGGTCGAGTAGAAGTTTCAACAGTGTCAAATACTAAGTAATTGCCTACTGTAAGAGAAAGTATAACTGAAAAAAATTGTAAGTGTATTCTTGCTTGGAATTATCGCAATAAAAGAGAATAATATGCTTAATTTCTCTTTGAATAAAAATTTCAAATCTAACTTTTGGTAATTCTTTTACGCTGTTGAAACACATTGAGTCGTAGACTCTCTAGGTCCACGTCGAGAGATTGAATAATTCTTCTTCTTCCACATAGGACAAAAAGAGAAAAATTTATATCAGAATTCTTTCAATTTGGATTTGTTTACAATTTATCCACTTTGAACCTAAGATAATTTAGTTTTTCGGTTCTTCGTAGTGTTTGAATTACTTTTTTCCCCATGTCCGCACAAAAAAATTCCACTGTAACAAAAAACAGTCTCGTAAGAAAATAAAACGGTCCGGAAAGAAGCACTGTAAAATTTCTACTGTGCCTAGTTCTTCGGAAATATTTCGAAATTTAGTTTTCCCTGTGAAAGGGATCATACTTTCATGTGTGGTCAAACCTACGAAGAGGAAGACTAGCTAAGATATCCTCAGGCAAACATCACCACAAGGACCTTAACAGGAATAGATGGCGTTTCTCACCCAGCAGATGTCTTTATAGACGTCCCGCCCACGCATCCGGACTCCGACGAAAGTGACGACGAACTACAATTGGAAGAACGAAATGGAGGTGGAGAAGCATGTAATCTGAAAAAGAACCTTCAAAAATCCGTTTTTTAATTCAATAAAACTGTCGAGGAAAGAAGGATAGATTTACAAAATATTACCATAAGTTCCCTATACTGGAATTATGAAGGAATGAACGAAGCATCAATTCTTTCACGCACTTATGTGTTAGAAGGAGAAGAAGATAAAGAACTCCTCCAGACTTTAGAATCAATCGACCCCTGCGGAGAATTTGACGACGATGAATTCTCTAAGAGAGTTCAGACCTTTTTAGAGAATTATGAAAAAAACCTCTCTACCAAAATTGATGAAGAGGAAACAAGTAGAGAACTGGAAACCCAAGGAAACAGTGCACTGAATCCGTCTACCTGTGAGAAGGAAAGCAAAAACACGAAGGAAACGAGCGAAAACTTACCCGAAATGTCGGATAAAAATTCCGGGGTGGCACGGCGAAGTACGGTCCGTATTAAAGGCATTCCTACAGAAACAGAATCACCCATCGTTTGCACACAACCCTCAAGGAGGTCTTTATTCCCGATACCAGGAGTCGGGATCACTCCTGAGGCAAGATCAACGCCGTTATCAACGACAGAATTGAAACAGGATATCCAACAGAATGGAAGTACAGTTCGAAGTACTTTCAAACTCCAACCACGATGGCTTCAACCGTCATAAACGTCTGATAATGACATTTCAAGCTTAATAACCTTCAGCTGAAGTTCAAGGTCACCCTTGACCCATGACCTGAG
>CAKNWW010325720.1:0-15124 GCA_932074435.1 Andricus kollari
ATTTGTCGTTTTCCTGTATCTTGTTAAGTCATTTACGTACCAAGAAATCCAATGAATAACGCATCAATTCTTGAAAGTTCAAGATATAATATTTTAACACCTATAAAGGGTAGTTTTTGAAACCAAGGGGTAGTATTTTTGGGTCTAATTGGGCAAAGTTTTTTTTTCTGAGCGGATGGTTTTATCAGTTGCATTCCCTGGCAAAAAATTATTATATTTACGAAAATTAACAATAATTAATCATTTTGATAATTTTGGGATACTTCAAGTCCCCAGGACCACAGTTTAAAATTATTTTAAAAAGAAAAGAAAAATATACATTTATTTTTTCACCAAACAGAATAAGTTCAGGGGGTGCGTCATCAAAAAAAAGAACATTGCGTTATTTTAGGACACCCTACTGCCGATGGTCTGGATGGTATGTCTCTTGAAAAGTTTGAAGGTTCAGCCACACATAGTGAGATACATAAATAATAGATTGTTGCTCCTTTGTCAAACCAGATTCACTACCCATTTGGAAAATATCGTGTGACAACTAACAGTGTCACCTTTCAGAGAGGCGTCTTTCAGGACGACACCATGAGCCCTCTCTTCTTTTGCATCACACTATTGCCTCTATCTCTTGCACCACGCAATTCTCCTGGGTAACTTTGTGGAGACACTAATTACCGCGAGCATAAGGTCATTCATGTATTTTATATGGATGACTTAAAGATATGTGCTGCTGAAACAAGGCATCTTTAGAATGCTTTAAGCATCGTCGAGAGGTAAACAGAAGAGATTGATATGAACTTTTTAATAGTCAAGTGTGCCAAGGTTCATCTGAAGCGAGAACGATCTGTTGGCATTCCCAAGGACCCTGAGCTCGTTGATATGAGTGCTATTTAGACACCTTGACGCTGGAGAGACCCACCTATACCTAGGCGTGCCTGAGAGCCGCATTCAAGCTATAAGCTCAGTGAAGGAGGCTCTCCGAAGCACATAAAAGCGTCTCCTTCGACAGGTTTGGTCTTGCAATCTGTCGGCGTTAAACAAGATATATTGTTCCATATGCAAAACACGAGCTCACGCCCCTCGACTTCGCAACGCGTAAGATCATGCATATGCAGAAGAGCTTGCATATCAATTCTTCCGTTCCGCGCTTGCATATCCCACGCCGTCAAGGCGGGCGCGGACTTCTGAATCTCCAATTTCTTTATAATTGAATTATCCTGCATACGGCTCATATAGTCTCAAATGGAAGAGATCCTCTCCTAAAAAGGGTCAGGAACCACGAGATGATTGACAAAGAAGCGTTCCTTTACACAAAAGCCACGGCCCAGGCGGCGGGAGACCCTTGTCCTGGATCTTAACATCAGTGCATTACTTCATCTAGATGCCTCACTTCTAAATGCTCAAGTAAAGAAAGCAGAGGTCAAAAACTTGCGCGAACAGCTCCTCGACCAGAAAATGCATGGAAACTTTTACAGAAATGTAGAAGATCAGTCGTTGTCGAAGGAGCTAATGTATTTCAAAGTGTATTATATAAATTACAAGTTTACTATTATATATAATGTGAGGAAAAAATTTCTCAAGTGTACCCACCCAAAAAACAAAGTTTTCTAATCAGACTGAAACTTGGGCAAAGTGTAGTTCTATTGGTTCATAATTTCTAGAGAAAAAAATGTCAGTCAAGTCAAATATTTGTCGAGGTGGAGGTATAGAATTTGTTAACTTTTTGTGGATACTAGTTGAAATTGACTTTTTTCCAATTTCGAGAATTTAAAAACCAAGTGAAACTTTTTCGCTGTAGAACTCCGGATAAAAATTTTTTTTTCGATACGCCATAGTGGGCGGAATTTAAAAATGATGTCCCAAATATATAATTTTATTTTGTTTGGTTGCTTTTTTTCTTATTTTTTTGTCAAGGATGTTTTCGTACTTAAAATAATTATTAATTATATTAATCTCTCAAAGAAGTTTTAACTTAAGCTTTAACATCAATTAATGAATCCACTAATGTACTGTTACACATGCAATTTTGTATACAATTTTAATAACATTAGATATTAAATCATTCATATTTTAAATTTTACTTAAATTTAAAGTTCTTTTTAGTTCGCAGCTATATTTCATTAGAAAATGGGAAAACTTTGGTTGATCAAAATTTGTAAAAATTCAAAAATAATTTAAATTAATTTTAAAATTTTCAAAGTTTTTAAATTTTGAATCTTGTGCGAGGGGTTAACAACTCGCGAAGTCAGGTGTACACCTTCGCTGTAGTCATTGGCGTAAAGTACTTGAATTCACATGAAGTCACTAAAATGACTTGAAGTCAGTGTATACTCCATCGGTCGAGTTGTAAACCTCTCGATCTTGCATGTTTTAAGCTACTTACATTTTTTAAAATATTTTGATGCTGATCTCTTCTTTGATGACTCTCTAGCAGGCAGAATCTGCTCTATCGAATCGCTTTCCATTTTAAAAGTTGTATATTGAATTAATTTTTACAAAACTCTACAAAGTCACTTTTATTATTATAGTCCCGACATTATCGTTCGAAATTGATCGGAAGTTTGATGATTTGGTGAACACCAAAGATTTTTTTTTTTCTTCGTCCGGGCATTCTAATGTTAACCTGCCATACGACTTAGAAAAAACCGAGTCGCGCCACTCAGTAAAAAGTTTAAGTCCTCCAGGTAACCTACAGCGCAAGCGCGGCTTCGATGTTCGTTTCACACTTCTAGACTTTTACGTGGCGAATGCTTACCAATCACGCGAAGTGCTCTCCCAGCGACATCGACAAACCGACCCTCGCTAGTAGGTTCTGTCTACAATGAGATATGTTCGCTGACGCACGATGCAACGCGTACGCTTCATCCATGTGCTTGGAGTTGTATGTGGTTGGAGTGTATGCGTCCTATGCTCGTTCCTATATTAGTTCATGGATGACGCGTATGTGTTGCATGCGTCAGCAAACGTATCCCATTTTATACAGGGCATCAAACCCCCACTCGCCTGCTTTGCGACTATTGCGCTGCCGCCGAAGCGAAGTCCATAAAAGTACGGTTCGCGAGACCATGAAAGCAGATTTCCCTGAGATTCGGCCCTAGCCACATCTCCCTTGCTTATTCGCTCCAACCCTTGCCCGAGCGAAGAATACCTAAGCCCAGTACCTCCCTCCGCCGATCTCCCTGGATTCTCGCGACTGAAAATCTCCTCGGTCTTCGCCCCAAGCCATATCTCCCTTGCCCGGGTGAAGAACCCCCGGATCTCCCTGGATTCCCCCGACTGGCAGAACCTTTTCATCACCGTTCCCTGAACAGAACCACACGGAAAAATTTGTTCTTAAAAAAGTCACGGAGTAGTAGCTGGGTCTCGGATACCAGAAAGATTCATCGGATATTGATGTATTTTCATAAATAGCCTGCGAACTTTGAGAAAGAATTGACGAACTCTATGTGAGAATCCTAAACCGGTTCATCATTTTCTTTTCGTCAATAATTACAAAAATATTACGAATGATTGGAAGAAAATTCTCTGAGAACTCTCAAGCTGGCCAGAGAAATCTAGTAACTAGCTTAGCCTGCACGTTACTCGCACGCATGCTCCCACAAACGCGCGATACGTGTATGCGCGTGTATGTGTGGTTCGAGTTCGTCTTGAAGCTGTTGAGTCAGCAGTCTTCGAGGGTTCGAATCCTCCGAGTTGCTATAGCTCAAGCTCCAAATTCGCAATACGCAATCTTCTAGAATAAGACGCAAACTCTCAATGTAAATAGTATTACCAATAAATTTTCCACTTTAATTTTAAAAACATATTGCTTTTCCTTTTAAAAATTACTTTCTCTCTCCCACTTACTTTAATACTTTCGAATCAGTCTTAGCCCACAGACTCACCTCAAGCATATTGTTATTAAAGTTTTATTTTGAAAGTCAAAACGGAATTTTAATTTAGATTTAATCTAAACTGAATTTCTTCATTTAAACTGTCTTCAATTTTCATTGCTTTATTTTTCACTTTGAGTGAATGCACTTAGAATTAACAACTTTTACTAATCCTCTTGAAATGCTGCTATTTTGTACTGACTACTATAATTATACGTTTGCACTATTTTTATGTATAGAGAATTTTTCAAATGCAGATTATTCTACGCAAACAAATCCAAATTAAGATTAAGTATAATGGTTTAGAAAGGTATTTTAATCAGCTGTACAGCAGTACTGATAAATTACAGTAATTTTATTAAAAATTTATACTGGAACATTTTTTTCTTAATTTTTAAAGATTGCATGATTGAAGTATCCGTGGAAAAACGAAACACCTTGAGCTCTGCCGGGACAATGCAATCTTTCAACTTAACGAACATTAAGACAACTGGAATAACATCTAAATTTAACTTAGCTGTTCAACAACCCTAACATCGGAAATATAATTAAATTTTGAAAAAACATTAAACCTTATCCATTACTATATGAAACGACAAAATGTCAATTTTTTCAGCTCTCTTCAATTATTTTTTTACTCAAATAATTATTTTATTTAATATTTTAAGTAACCTCAGATTAGTCAATTTTTCACCTTCAGGGTCAGAAACTAGAAGGAAATAGCTACATTTTAGGATTAGTTTGGGTAAATTTAATGATAGCACCTTTGTGAACTATTGAAATTAAGTTTTCTAATTAAGAGAAAAAGATTAAAGTAACAATTTTTCAGAAAGTTATTATCACTGTTATAAAGCTTATTGATTATTAATATTTCGTTCTAAATCACTAAGCGTAAAGTTAATTTGGGTTTGATTTCGAAGAGGAAGCTGTATTTAAAATATTCTTTCCATACGAAAATGGTAAAACTAAAATGATCATTTGATTAATATCTCGATAAACATACATTATGGTGATCAATGTTTTGGTCCGAAAAGTTCAGCCATAGGGACTATAGAATACTTATTATTATTATACCATTAAGCCGTTTCCCTTTTGGAGCAATCGTGACTCACTCGGTGAGGAAGGGAGTAATGTGGAGGAGGGGGTATCGATTTTTGGATTGATCTTTTGGTCTTTTGTTTCTCGCGTCATTCACTCCATTGACACTCTTCTTCATGCATTTCTTATAAACTATTTGTCGCCACACTTTTCTCTCTTGGCTACTTCTCTCGCTTTATTGATGTCCATGCATTTTCACATGCAAGCTCTTGTGTTTGTATGACTTCTTATGTTTCTTCGAATTAGGGTCTCATTCACACATTCTAACCGATCTTTCCGCGGTCTGCTTCTGGGCACACTGCCATTTACTTTACCTTGATACACTTATTTTGTCAGTTGTTCATCTTTCATTGTCTCAACGTGTCCAAACCATTTTAACGAAATTTTGTTACATGTGTCAACTAGTGTCTCTACACCACATTCTTTGAGAATTATCTCATTACTCACTTTGTCCATCAGCGTTTTACCGCACGCCATGCGCAGGGATTTCATGCTAATTGCGTTAATGTTACTCTTATCCTTTTCTTGGTAGGTGCAGGTCTCGCTACCGTACAGCACAGTCTGTATAAATATAGAGTTATGTATGGCCGTTTTAGCTTTACTTGATATATTTTTACTTCTGATAATGGGTCCTGCTCAACCGATAACCTTCTTACCCCCGTTTATATTCCTATCTATCTCTCCATCTATCTTTCCGTCATTTGTGAATAGGCTACCAAGATATACGTACTTATCAAATTGTTCTATTCTCTCATCGTTTAGGACAATGTTTGATATTATTTTCTCATCCTTTCCTTCAAACAGCATAATTTTTGTTTCATTTACGTTAATTTTGAGGCCCATGTTCTTCATGTTTGTATTCAGTTTGCTCAACATTCTTTGCAAGTCTTCGATTGATTCTTCCATAACAACCTTATCATCTGCGAACGCTACCCCACGTACCCTCACTATCCCGGGATCCACACCTTCGTCGAAGTGGGTCATTCTTAGAGACTTGTCTATGAATATAATAAACAGCCATGAGGACATTACGCATCCTTGCCTAACACCTTGCATAATATCGAACCATATATTGTTTTTATTTCTTGTAGGAGCCATCCATTGACTCCGTACTCTTTCAGGACTTCCCAAAGTTTACTTCTATCCACCTTGTCAAATGCTTTTTCTAAGATAACAAATGCATAGAAAACTTTTTTATCTACCCTTAAACTTCCTGGCATAAATCCACTTTGGACTTCCCATATATTTTCTTCGGTTATTTTCATAACCCTACGAATAAGTATTTTTCAATATATTTTACTTTCGATTCTTAATAAGCTGATACCTCTGTAATTATTGCAGTTGCTTTTATCTCCCTTTTCTTTGTATATTGGTACGATAATCTCTTTTTTCCAGTCATCTGGAACTTCTCCCATCTCGATATTTAAGCATTTCAGCGTCATTACTGTCTACACCAGCATCCTTACCATTTTTCAAGTTCTTAATTATATCCCTAACCTCACTGCAATCACGTTAAAATAAAGTTGAATGCTTTATATTTCTTTAATTTTCTAGATACACCGCCATACTGGACAATAAAGGCGAGTGCTGCCTCGGAATTGGGGAAATGGAAATATTTTCACAGATTAGCAGTTCTTTGATAAAGAAACACCAGTCGAAGTTGGAAGAAGCGGATCTTATCGTCCTTGACGGTAATCCACCTATAGAAACTATGCGAACGGTTCTAGATATCGCAGCAAATTTGAGAAAAACAGGTATGTACCATCTATTTAATAGAGAAATACTAATGGAAACAGTTGGGAAAATTTAATAAAAACGGAATATTTCATCTAATGTTTACAGCAATTAAAATCTATTTTCTCTTCAAGTACATTTACACACAAAAAACTATTAGGATAGTGTTGTCTTTATAGATATCAAATTTAATAACACTATCGATGCCTTATTTGAAAGTTACTTTATTTGACAATATATCCTCATAAATTACAATATTCTTAACGCAGTATTCTACATGATTATACAATAAAATTGCGTTTTCTCAAATCAGTAAAAAAATATATTTACAGAGTTTGTTTCATCGTAATTCTCACTCTAATAGTTTAACAGATCTCAACATCTTCAAATGGGTATTAAAATGGTAGAAGATATTTTAGAAAATAATGCTTATAATATGAGTTTACTCTTAATGCAGATTATAGCAACTTTTGACGAATATTTTATCATCTCTTAATACGTTGAGAAAATCTGCAAGAAGTGTAGTGTTCTATGGATGACATCTTAAAACCTTCAATACATTATGAAGCACATTTTAATCCTGTATTGAAACTAAAAATTAATGCGAAAGCATGTTTCCTGTAAAGGACTCGCAACATTACGTAACACATTTTTCAGAAGTTTCGATTTTTTATGATTCCTAAAGACCTAATATAGTTAAAAATAAGTGCACTTTACGTTAAACTAATACGAGTGAAAGTCTCGCACATTATTTTAACCATACAATGTTTAATTGACTTTAAACTGTATTTAAAAAATGTTACCGTCCGCGAAGAAAGGGACCTAACGCGCTATAGCTTCATTTCACAGGAGCGATTGAAGAGGCGGTCCAACACAGGACCTCGAATTTGAATTTTTCAGATATAGGAATTATATTTTTTATTATAAAAGAGCAAATAAAAAACTTTCGATTGGTGTAAAAATCTATTTTTTCCGCATTAGGTCTCTTTCTTCGCGGACGGTCGCAAATGTATAAATATTTGCACTTTTATCGTGCAACGCGATATAAAAAAATGTTTAACATAACGAGCAAGTTATCAGGACGAGTTTCATATAAAATCTCTTAATTTATTAAACATGATATGCAACGAAGCACGCATGAAAATTGGACGGAATATCATTGTACATGCGTTTAATACTAAGTTGTTCCTAATAAGCAAATTACACAGCATATGAAAGTATTTCATACATTCTCTTCAGATCTCAAATGATGAGTATATGGTAAAATAGTAACATATTTTTCGAAAAAATACGGCTACTATTTACATGGATGCAAAAATATGTTTAAAAATTATATGTATCCGCTACGGTGCAAGCCATGATGACTTTGGGGATTAGGTTGCATTTGCATGACTAAATTACGAGATTCCTTACGTACTTTATAACCAGAGCGAGCATCCAGATATAAAAAGAAAGCACCTACTACGTGGAAGAAGGAGCAGAACACTGCCAACGCATACGACCATGACAAGTGGTTATAATTCGGGTACATTATCCATTCTCGTTTCCAACAACTTGATCCGTATACTACTATGGCCAAGAACATCAGAATACCTGAAATTATTCGTAAATCAGTTTTTTTTTAAAGACACTATAGCCACTTTATAAAGGTAAAATATTACTTCATTCGCTGTTCTTCATCTCATCTCCAAGAAGGAGAACATATAAGTAACCTCTTTAATTTTCAAATTTTGATAATTGATGGGTCTCAGTGCAGCAAGCCAAATTTTCGATTTCATTTGATTGAATTAAATTAATATAGAATATATAAATATACATCTGAACTCATAAAGGTTTTTTTTTTTTTTTTATTTAAATCAAGTGCGCAAGATTTATACACTCTTTTTCGCTTGTGTATAATTTTACTTTAATAAACTTTTCTTTTTGACAAGGCTTCTCTCGGAACTGGTTTTTTTTCTAGCTGATTTTTTCATGATTCATTAGAGGCAATCATAGCTCGAAGCGTGTTTATTTATTTATTTGTTAATCAAACGTGCAAAACATAAAATAGTTTTTAGTCTATCTTGTAAAATTCGTAAAATGCAATATGCACATCCTTATGCGCAGAGAAGACCATTCATTAGTTGCTAGTCTTCGCTAGTACAGTACCGACCAGAATTGTCTGTCCACTGAAAAAAATCGTGTTTAAAACGTGCCGCACTTTTTTCGCGGTTATCTCAGCAAGAAATTAAGTTAGAAAGATTTTTAAAATAACCGTCGGAAAGCTTATTAAATTTCAAATCGATTAAGCTGTACATTAAGTATTGTAGATAAACAGGGGCACACGAGTGAGGCATTGCCATCTTCGCACTGCAGATGGGCAGTGACCGTAAATTACCAGATTTACTACATTTCTTGACACATTGGCGGTATTTTCGGTAAATCGTGATTTAGAAAAAAATACAAATAATGTGATAATTATTTTAGGCCTGACGAAATTTAGTTCACCGGAGGATTGTAGTTTGCAAGAAAAATTGCATGAAATATGATTGGATTATGAAAAAAGTAAAAAAAGTGTTGATTCGTGGGCAAACATAACCTCTTCCATGTTCATAAGATACATAATCTACAGTTTCCTACTGTGTACCTTACAATTTCAATATTTGGTGCAATTGCAGAATAGGGGCGTCACCTCTGTTTTGGCTGGAAAATTTTTTTTTCGGCAAACGAACTATTAGAATCTTTAATTAAAGGATAAATTAAACGATTTGACGAGACAAAAGTTAAAAATTATTGTTACTTTTGTTATTAGGATGTCCCAAATGTGGGTCTGTCACGATATCGGAATGATCATATTAACTCACTGTTTAGGTGCTTTCAAACATCCGTACGGCCAGAAACACTGTAAATAATTAATTAAAACCCCTTTGATTGGTCACAAAAATAATGTTGGTAAAACCCCTACCCCTTTCCAACATCTCGTGGGGGCGGGAAGACACCCCTTTGACTGGTGACAAAAATAATGTTAATAATATCGATCATAATATGATCATTCCGATATCGTGACAGACCCAAATTTGAGACATCGTAGTAACAAAAGTAAAACTAATTTTACACTTTTGCCTTGTCAACTCGCTTCATTTATCGTTCAATTAAAGATTCTAATAGGTTGTTGCCGAAAAAAAAAATTTCCAGCCAAAATAGGGTTGACACCCCTATTCTGCAATCTAACCCAATATTTTGCCACCGATTTTTTTTTTAATTAAAAATGTGACTGTGAAGTATGTTGGTTAATGAGAAAGAGATAAAAATATAACGTTGTTTAAAGAAGCGTGTGATACATGTGCCCACAGGCAATCGCCTATTTTCGGACTTGTATCACAAATAGCTATTTCAGGTAAAGTATCCCACGTGAATTTACATCTAAAATTCGCCCGAAATATTTTCCCTTTAGATAAATATGGATGTGATATTTAATAATGAACTTTAATTTATTTGCTGGTACTCTAGTTCCTGTTGTATAGATTACGGATTATAAAAAAGTCATTCAAGTATCTAACAGTAGAGGCTTATTTAGCTTGTACTTAAATGACAGTTAGGAGATATAACCTTCAAAAATCGTAATTGAGGGCTTTACTGTAAAATTCGTAATTTTTTAAATCAAGATTCTTTTTCAATTCATGGTTGCCACTGAAATCTAAAATAAAAACTTCGTGGTAAAATATTCTAAACTGCAAATTAAAGTATTCGAAAGAGAACTCTTCTAAACTAGCAAAATTAAAACTAAACTATCATTTTACCTAAAATTATTGGTTTTTTTTTTATCCGGTTGAAACTTGCTTGAATTATTTTTACGCTCGAGGGTACCTCATTATGATTATATAATATGCGTAAAACACAAAAAATCATCTCAAGATAGTTAAATGTAAGCTTAGAGGCACGTTAGACATAACAGTATTCGTTCTCGGGCCTTGCGTAAGTTGAATGTGGTTCCCTCGAGCATAAAAATCTCAATTTGACCACGAAATTATTTCCAGCCTGCTTTTTTCTACGTGGCTTTAAAGAGTGTAAAATGCTATTTAAAACAAAAATTTTTTTTAAATAATTCAAAATGAAAAAATGTTATGATAGCCTTAAAGTACAGGAAAAGAGCTTTCTAAAACACTTTAATACAAATTCAATTGGACAATCCTAAAAGAAGTAACAAGTGAAAAAGCACCTGAAAAAGTGAAAACTTCAGGCGCCTGTATATTGGCAACCGGTTGGTAGATTGACTATAATTCAGCCAAGTTTCAACCCGATCAAAGAAAAAGATAAATAAAGAAAAAAATAATAATAATTTTAGGTGGAGCACTTGATGTATTCTGCCCCATATATACTCTTCAAAAATCAACCATTTCATTTTTAATTGTAAGATTCAAAGTTATGAAATTGATAAATTAAATTGTAGCGTCCAATAATGAAAATTCAGTTCTCAGAAATTGTAAGCATTCATAATTAGTGAAATCACCATTTAACTGTACTGCAAACTTTTAATTATTTTTCAATTATAAACGTTTTTATTTTATATTATTCTATTTAATGTTATAAGTCCAAATTGTTAAATTAAAACTCTTAATTTGTAAACTCAATCTACTTATAATCACCACCTAAAACTGTGTGCAACTCGACACACGTTTTGCATTTCTGATTTTAATGGTGCAATTCTAAATTAAAAAGAGTGTAGTGGAAAATTTATTGTAAAAAAAAACTTCCGCGAAAAGCAGAATGCAAAGAAGTAACTAGATATCTAGACAATGACACGTACCTACTGATATTTTTTTATGTCGATTCCTTTGTTCCTTTTGGGTAAAAATGAACCACGTAAAAGGAAAAATAATTCGGATAAGATTTAGAAGTTGCTCATCGCGAATTTGTATATTTTCACAGAAAAATCCATTTTTTCTCGAAAACAGCAGATCATAACGCAAAAGTTTATCGAATATAAAAGATGCGGCTCATTAAAATGAGAATCTTTGGTGTGCATTTTTTATTTAGTTATACTTAGGGATCGTCCATATATTACGTAATCAGTTTTTCTTTTGTTTAAATAAAGACGAAAAGAGGATTGCTGTGAAGTTGAGAATGACACAACGATATAAACAAAAGAAAAATGGACGACCCCTTCTTTAGGGACATATATGGGGCATAATTTCTCAAGTGTACCCACCTCGAAAATGAAAGTTGTCCGATTGGGCTAAAAATTGGCCCAATTGTAGTTCTATTAGATAGTACTCTTCACACCAAAAATTAATTAATTTTGATAACTATTTATCAAAGTGGAGGGGGTACATTTTTTGGTTTTTTTAAGCAAAGCCTTACTTTCAAACATTTATAACTTTTTTCCTATTGCTTTAAACAAAATTTCAATACAGATGTTTTTGATAGATTTTTTCACAAACCTTTTGGTGGTCGTAACGATTTTTAAAAAAAGTCCAAATTTGACCCTAATTTTTGAAAATCAAAAATAAATTTGACTTTTTTTCAAATTTCGACACTTTTTTTTTCTTTAAAATAGTTTTAAAAGAAAGCTGAGATTTTTCCCTATAAGACCCCCAATTTTCAGAGTGGCAAATTTATTTGTCTTTGAGTAATAGAACGATACGTAAACAAAATGCCATGATAGAGCGGGGGTGGCTCGCGATCTCCCCTAGTGCGCTCACGCCGAGGATCTTTGTGCAACGCTCTAGTGCCACTTTTTTAATTTAAGTAATATCTTATGCTACTAAACTAACTGTATTTTTCAAAACGTGAGGCATAAAGCAACTAATCTTAAACTCCGTGGTGTTGCCCACGACTTGCCTTTGAAATTCCCTGTACTACCAGAAGGAGCTCAAATTTGCAGTTCATGTAGATACCAACTCATCAATTCAGCTGGAATATCATCCTTGAACTCTGGTGATATTACAGAGCCTTCTAGTAGAGGTAAGGTAGATACTGAGGTTCATGAAATGATATCTGACGATGATGAAGATCAGCTAAATGACAGCGAAAAACATTTAGATGTCTTAGGGCCAGTTCCACCAACCTCGTTTAAATCATCGGTTAACTGACAGCCAGTTAAAATGAACGCTATACGCCATATTTAACCGTCGATTATCGGTTTAACCGAGGATCAACTTTTTAACCGAGGTTGGTGAAACCAGCCCTTAGACACCAAACTGCAGTGTGAAAAAAAATATCATAAAGCTGGTGTTAAAGTACTTGGTCAAATCATCGAAAAATACAATGCCTCTAAAAGTCTTCAAGAACAATTTCAACTTCTCTCGCTTGCGCCAAAAACTTGGGACGAAGGAAACTGATGCAGGTGTTCAATACATCAGAGCGAAAAGCAAGAAATGTCAAAAAATTAGTTTCAGAGCATGGAATTCTTACGCTACCGAATGCAAAAAGAGGAAGATCATTGACTCCTGAAACTAAAACTCTAGTGAAAAACTTTCATGAACGCGATGGCATAAGCCGAATGATGCCAGAGGTGAAAGACATTGTGTTGATCAAGAATGATGGAACTCGTTCACATGTTCAGAAAAGGTTACTACTGTGTAATGTCAACGAGTTATATGCTCAATTTACATCAGAACAGGCCTGAAGATCAATATTTCGAAATTCACAAAACTCAGACCTCGTCATTGTGTGTTAGCTGGAAGCAGTGGCACTCATAATGTGTGCGTTTGCGTGCATCATGAGAATATCAAGTTGATGTTAAATGAAATAAATATTCAACATTTAACCGAGGATACTGACATGGCGTTCACAAATTAGCACAACTGTCTGGATGCTATTGTATGACCTAACTCTTCAAGTTCCTGTCATTTAGGAGTGTGTGAAAACTGTCCAGGTACTGCAAACTTGAAAGATAACATCACAAAAGCTTTTGATGAACATTGTATTCATGAAGTGAGATTTTAAATTTGATTGCAGACCGACAGATGTAATGGATGCTGATGAATTCCTAGATGATTTGTGTGAAAGGCTTTTGAAATTAAAAACTCGTCACTTTATTTCAAAGGAGCAATATTTTTTCAAAAACCTGAAGGAAAATTTATTGCCTGGGGAGTTTTTGATTTTCTTCGATTTCGCTGAGAATTACGCGTTCATAATTCAGAATGCAGCTCAGTCATTCCACTGGAGTAAAGATAAAGTTTAGTTCATGACACGGTGGCTTTTCACGAGTATCAGAAGATAATAGTAGATTACTTGAAAACTCATTTTAGGCCACAGAAAATCCAAGATTTCACTGGTGGTGCAGGGCAACATTTTAAACATAAGAGTAGCTTTGCTAATCTCCGAGCCCATGAAGAAGATTTTGGTATTCAAGTTGAATGGCATTTCCATGGTACATCTCATGGTAAGGGTGCATGTGATGGTATACGAGTGAATATAAAGAGACAAGCAGCAAGTTCGAGCTTACAATGTTCTCCGAAACATCACATACTCACTCGCCATGTGTTGTTTCAGTGGGCAAAGAGTAACTGTAAGAAAACCAAAGTTTTTTTTCAGCAGCAAAGAAAATCATGCCTTAGCCACCGAGTTACTGAAAGCCAGATTTGACAAAGCTGTTACGCTACCAGGTACATTACAGTTCTACACTTTCATTCCCACTCAAGGTGGAAAATATCGACTCAAAATGTTTTCGTTCTCTGAGAAACACGACATCTTCTGGAATGGCAAAAAACAGAATCCGCAAAAGAGGTCTGCAAAGAAAACAACTGTTTTAACTAGAGCCAAAACATCGATCAGAAAGACACATAATGTTACCATATAATATTACATAAATTAAAAAACCGGCACTAAAGCGTTGCACAAAGATCCTCGGCGTGAGCGCACTAGGGGAGATCGGGAAAAATCTCAGCTTTCTTTTAAAACTATTTTGAAGAAAAAAAAGTGTCGAAATTTGAAAAAAAGTCAAATTTATTTTTGATTTTCAAAAATTAGGGTCAAATTTTGACTTTTTTAAAAAAACGTTACGACCACCAAAAATTTTGTGACAAAATCCATCAAAAACATTTGTAGTGAAATTTTGTTTAAAGCAACAGGGAAAAAGTTATAAATGTTTGAAAGTAAGGCTTTGTTTAAAAAAAAAAAAAATTGTACCCCCTCCACTTTGATAAATAATTATCAAAATTGATTAATTTTTGGTGTGAGGAGTACTATCTAATAGGACTACAATTGGGCCAATTTTTAGCCCGATCAGACAACTTTCATTTTCGAGGTGGGCACACTTGAGAAATTATGCCCCATATATGCGAAGAAAATTGTTATAAAGAAGCATTAATCATTTATTCCACTTATGGAGATGTCTTTAATGCACATTTGAATTATTTTCAATTAGTTTTAGATTCTTAAAAAACGATTTATACCACACGGAGAAAAAAATCAACCTATAATAGTAAGAGTACTACTCATAC
>CAKNWW010325736.1:0-10768 GCA_932074435.1 Andricus kollari
AAATGCCACCGTTTGGGCATGCGCAAATAGATCCCTCTGTACCTGCATTAAGCCCTGATGATCTGAGGAAAGCAAAAGTTTGCTCCTTCGGCAAGGACTGTTTTTCTACATTTCTGTGAAAGTTTCCGTGCATTTTCTTGTCGAGTAGCTCTTGATGGAATTTTTGAACTTCTGCTTTCTTCACTTTGGCTTTCAGAAGTAAAGCATCTAGATGGAGTAATGCACTTTCCTCACTTCTGATGTTAAAATTCAGGCAGAGGGTCTCGGCCGCTTGCTCCGCGGCTTTGTAAAGGAAAGCTACTTCACCAATCATCTCGTAGTTCCTGACCATTTTTAGAAGAGGATCTCTGCCATTGGCTACGATATAAGCTGTACTTAGAACAATTCGATTATGAAGACACTGAAGATTCAGAAGTCCGCGTCCGCCTTGTCGGCGTGAAATGTATAATCGCGGAACTGACGTATGGTGAAATCAAGGGCCTTAAGTTCATTCTTCGCCCATTGAACTACCCCAAAAGAGTAGAGTAGAACCGGGATGGCAAGCATGTTAGTGGCAGATACCTTGTTCAACGCCGACACATTGAAAGACCAAATCTGTTGAAGAAGATCCTTGTATCTGATTCGGAGAGACTCCTTTACTGATGTTACGTCCTAAATGCGGCTCTGAGGCACGCCCAGGTATGTATAGGTCTCTCCAATGTTAAGATGTCTAATAACACTTATATCCACAAGCTTAGGATCCTTGGGACCGTTAACAATCTTTCCGTTCTTCAGATGAATTTCGGCACATTTATCCCAGCCAAAGTCTATCCCAATCTGTCCTGTGTACTTCTTGACGATATTTATGGCAGTTTGAAGTTTGCCTTTACCAGAGGCATAGAGCTTCAGGTCATCCATATCAAATACATGAGCGACCTTATGCTTGCGCTGGTTAGTGTCGCCACAGAGGTATCCAGAAGCATTTCGTAGTGCGAGAGATAGAGTCAGAAGTGTGTTGCAAAAAAGCAAAGGGCTCATGGTATCGCCCTGATATATATATATATATTTAATTATACATATATACAGTGTGTACTATTTCAATCTATTATGGGAAATAACTCAGAATTTTGGTTGGATATAGAAAAATGTTTCAGACAAAAGTTGAAGAGGGTGAAGGGGGCAAACTACTGGTACCAATGATCGTGAATTCGATTCTTAAGGTTATTTGACGGTCCAAGTGATTATTTAAAATGGGAATTTGTACTTTTGACCCCAGATTTGAAAAGAGTGGGAAATATTACGTTCAAAATGATATTCTTATGCAGGTCATGGCAAGGTCAAACGAAGGTCAAATTTTCGATGTTTAAATAAAGAGTGTTAGCTTGGAATTGAACTTGGCAGCATCTAATTCAAGGTCAAGGTCATTGGCACCAGTAGTGGAACCCCTCTGCCTCCTTTAACTTTTGTCTGAAAGATTTTTCTATGTCCAAACAAAATTCTGAGTTATTTCCCATAATAGATTAAAATGGTCTATTTATATTACCGCGGTTCGGCTGGGAGCCGGTGTCATTTTTAGATGGAAGTTGCTCCCACTGGGGACGTGCAGTGGTTGTTCAATTACTGCACACACACACACACACACACACACACACACACTAGAGAGAGAGAGAGAGAGAGAGAGACCATGAATAGTTTCAACGTGCTGTGCAGTGCCCTCATTACGCCTGAGAAATAACATCCATCTATTACTACCGAGGAGGTGAAAAAAGGACTACAAGGCACAGAGAACTATTCCGCTCCGGGACCAGATGGTATCACAACGTTCTGGTAGAAGAAGTTTGGCTCAACCTATTGGCATCTGGCCCTCATTTTCACCTTGTAACTAAAGGTGGAAGAGCCTATTCCGGGGTGATTGGTTGGAGGACGCACGCTGTATAAGATTTTCATAGCTATCCTAAATGATAGGATTGTTCGAACAGTCGGACCTTTGTGATGAGAGATGTACGAACAACACGACTCAAAGAAAGGCGTAGCAGGATGTCGGGAGAACCAGCTCATCGATAGATGTGTCTGCAAAGACGCAACATCCTGCCAGCGCTGCCTATCTATGGCCTGAAGAAACTATTGAAAAGCTTTCGATTCAACCTCCGAGAGACTTATCATCTGTCTGTTGGAAGCTTAAAGGTTCATCCACACATCGACAGGTGCATAGAGAGATTGATGCTGCGATGGAAAACCAGATTTACTACATAATCTGCAAAACATAGTCTGACAAATAACAACGTTACCTTTCAATGAGCCGTCTTTCAGGGGGACACTATGGCCCCTCTCTTCTTGTACCTCACATTATTGCCACTATCTCTCGCACTTCGCCATTCCAAAGGGTAATTCTGCGCGAATATGCCAAAGTTAATTTGAAGCGAGGGAAACTTAATGGCATCTCCGAAGACCCTGAAATCATCTACAGAGGCGCTATACGACACATTAGAGCTGAGACTTGCCGTCCAGGTGGTCGCGAAATACTAAATCTCGAATCTCTTCACAGCAGGATTATTCTGGGTATAACTCATACATTCGCAAATGGACGAGACCCTCTTCTTAAAACTGTCAAGAAACATGAAGAACTGGGCAAAGAAGCATTTCTGTACAAAGCAGCGGAGGAGGCGGCTGAAAAAATTGGCCTTGACTTCAATATCAGGGGTGAGTAAAACGCACCAGACATTATCCATTTGAGGATATCACTCCTGAAGGCCCGGATCAAGAAAGCACAGTAGAAAAACTTCCCCAATTAGCTGCTCGCCAGGGGCTGCAAGTCATCTTCCACATAAACGTGAAGAATCAGTCGGTGTCGTATCAGCTAACGATTGCTTTTCTCAAATTACCAGGATCGAAGTTGGGCACGGAGAATTTTATTTTGGCGCGTTAAGACGGCATCATTTTCATTCTAGCATACTGTCCCCACATTTCAAGCCTAGATATTCCCGATCATAGCTGCAGACCATGGCATAAACACACCGAGCACTTAGGACACATACTATCTAGCGGTCCAACTCATGCGGGAACGACGTACATCCGAAGGCACAATGCGGCACTAAGAGTGCTTTATTACCATCCCTGTCACTCTCATATAGTTAGCCATGATACTGCTCCACCAAGCGCTTATAGGGAATAAGAGTTCGTTATCAAAAATTAAAAGTGCTGCATATGCTGGAAATTCATATTCTCGATAATTGTTTCTGTCGCGCATTCGAGGCCTAACATAGTTCTCCTTGACCGGGAGCTGGTGCCATTCTTCAAAATAGCATTCGAAAGATACGGAGCGAACCAAGGACGACCGTCTTCTGCATTTTCCCCGCAAGTGTCTTAGCATTTCTTTGACACTCAGTGATGCTTTTCAAGCTATTAACCAGTGAAAGCTTAACACCTCCTAGAGCACGATGATCAGGACGTCTGACTTCACAGAATATTCCGCGTATAACCTAGGCTGTGATGTTTTTGTCGACTGGTCCCGAAAATTCGAAAACGAAGAGTTTTGGTTTCTTGAAGTCTAGGAGAACTACGTCAGCCCTCGAGTGAGCAAAGAAAAAATTGTGAAGAAGATGAAGTTCCAGTATATGCCGCAGTTCTAATTTTCGACAATAAACTCTATCTCCATAGGAGCGGTTGATCGAGCGGTAATAGGGTTAATACCGTAAGAGGGACAGGTATGGTAATAAATAACTCTTAGTGTCGGATTGTGCTTTTGGATATACGTCGTTCCCGCATGAGCTGGACAACTAGATAATATGTGCCCTAGATGCTCGGGGTGTACATGACACGCTCTGCAGCTATCATGGGGAATGTCTTGGTTCCAAATGTGGCGACGGTATGGTAAATGGGAAATGACACCGTCTCCACACGCCAAAATGAAACCCTCCGTGCCTTACTTCAATCCGCGTATTTTGAGGAAAGCAAACGTTAGCTCATACGAGATTGACTGATCTTCACATTTCTGTGAAAGATGCCGTGCATCCTCTTGTGGAGAAGCTGTTTGTGGAAGTTTTTATGCATTTTACTCACCCCTGATATTGAAGTCAAAGCCAAGTGTTTCAGCAGCGTCCTCCGCTGCTTTGTATAGAAACGTTCTTTAGCCCACATCTTCGTGTTTTCTGACACTTTTAAGAAGAGGGTCTCGTCCATTTTCGACTATATATGCTGTACTCAGAATAATCGTGTTGTGAAGACATTTAAGATTCAGTAATTCGAAACAACCTTGACCGCGTGAGATGTAAACTCGGAGAACAGAAGAATTGAGGTGCATGCGTCTGTTCATGTGGATGATCTTTCGTGACACGATATCGAGGAATCTCAGCTTGTCCTTCGTCCATGGAACCACTCCAAATGAATAGAGTACTGCCGGGATGGCATGCATGTTCGTTGCAGATACATTATTTGTCGCCGATAGTTCGGAGGACCAAATCTGTCAGATAAGACGTTTACATTTACATCGGAAAGTATTCTTTATAGATGTCGCTTCCTGAGTACGGTTCTGTGATGCGCCCAGATATGTATAGGCCCCTCCAGTGCCAAGGTGTGCCCTTCGATCTGGAAGGTACTGCAGGAAAAATACAAGCAGCACGTACTACGCCACCCACACCTATCAGGATTAATAATTGCAAAGTACCAGGCCATGCTAGACCTGTTACCTGTCACAACATACGGGTGCATCTATATCTATATTTTGCCGACCGGCATTCCACTTATCGGAACGGTCCGAATTGCATCTCCTTGAGTCCCAGAAACGAAGCTGTGAAGGGCAGCACCTACCGGGCGGAGATTTCTGTATCAGCCTTCGGCTCGTTCTGAGGCTTGTGAGGGTTCGACGTCAAATCAATTTGGGCGAGTTCATTTTCCTGCTAGGTTGGCAAAGTAAAAATTGTCGCTGGACTCTGGCTTTCCCAGATTGAGGTAGGCGTCTACTTTTCTTTCCTCCAGTTTTTATGCTTGCTTTGAGTGTTGATAATGCGCTTTTTGATTGATAAATTGTACTTTTGAGAAACATAGCTTCCCATAAAAAAGCTTTTTTCGCGAAAGTTTTGTTCAGGGACACCACACGGTGTCTCTGAAAGAAAAATGGTTTAAAAGAAAGATGTCAAAGAAAACGCACTACGAGGTATGGTTTGTCACGGTTTTAGTAACTAATAACCATGAAAATTAAAATTGTAGCTAATACTTTTTTTAAATGTTTGATTTTTAAAAAATCTTATATTTGCGGGCTACTAATTTTTTGGAAAATATAGGATAATCCGTAAATAAATTAATAGACAGCTATTGTTTCTAAAGTATATTCGATCAAAGAAGAAAATAATATTGTTTTGGGCAAGAAAGTCACAAAAGTAAACATTGATTTCATTTTTACAAGTGCGTGAAAGAAAATTCTACAACTGCTTTAAATTAATAAATTTTTTCTTTCTGTTGTTCATTGAAAGCAGTTGTTCATACAAAGCCTTGTAAAAGGTATAATTCTAATATAACACATTTTCTAATCACTTTTTTAGTCTCATCTTCCTCTGATAGAAGATAATTTGTAACGTTGTAACAGTCGTTGGCATTTTTTCTTTTCGTTTTAAAGAAACAAAAGCATAAACACATTTTGCACAACTGCATTCTGTTAGTTCTTTTTGGCCTTTTTGCCATATAGGCTTTGACATATTGTAAGAAAATATTGTTAGAAAATAATACCACGTTGGTGGACACGTTAAAAAGATTAAGTTTTGAGCATTAAAACAAAGGAAGGTACAATAAGTTACCATAGTATTAGTCTTCTATTTTCCAAGGAGATTTTAAACGCCTGAAGTTAATTCTTTTTGCAGGTAGAACGCATAATGAAATAAGTGTTAGATTCACACTTTGTTTTTCTGTGTCAAATGGAAAAAAGGACCAGCTACGATTTTAAATATATGGGGTTTAGTTACTAGAACGGTGACAAACAATACTCCGTTGTTCGTTATCTCTGAGATTTTTGTTTGACCCATTTCTTATTGAGGGATACTGCGCCCGCTTTCTTAACTTATCAGCCGTAAATTATGACCCTTCTGGTCTTCTACCTTTATTTCACCATCGTAAATGTTAATTAATATCAAGTAGGATAAAATATTATACCTTTTCCTAATTTTACAAAAGTAATGGCTCTGTAGCATTTTTCTCGCCCCCACAAATCCCTCTACCTCTGAGCTAGGGAATTTGTTTAAAGGTTTTGGTGGTTTAAGATGAATTGAGTTGACTATTTTTCTTGATAATCGAGTTTTTCGAGTCACACCTAATGGTGTGTGCGCCAACCGAGCATTAACAGGTGTTTCAACGTAATTATAATATAACATTTTTTAGGTTTGTCGCCGCATCTTACATGGAGGTTTCTGGCTTTATGCTTCATGCGTTTCAGTTAATTTGGAATCGAACCGAGGGGCATATGACAAAGCCACCGGACGCGTCCTCATATTAAGAATAGAGGGTCCGTGTACCAAGGGTTTCTGCTGCGTAAAAACCGTGCAAAAAGCTGAATGGCACCAGGGTAAGGTGTCTCAAACGCTGACTCTGAGAGACCGGGCGATCTCTCAGAGTATCCAGCCTTATCCTTGCATGCGGGGCTCTACGAGGATGGACGAACCCTTTTTCCTAGCTGCTTCTGGGAGCAACACTGATAACAGCAAACATTGTTTTAGTAAGTACGGTTCAAAACAATCGAACGCGCAGAGTGCTATGATACCAATATGGTATCATATTCATAGGTATCATAGTATATTGTTAATAGAATACGTGTTCTATCTAACGCTAGGAGAAGTATTTGTATTTGCATTTATTGAAGAAAAGTCCCTAGGGCTAAATAGCCCTCTAAGGAACAGGATAATACTAGGTCATTATAAATTTGTGCAAGCACTAATCGGTAGAATACTCAATTCATCTTATCATTAAATCTATAAACTGAATAAAATATATCAAGCCGACCTCAGAATACGTATCAAATTATTTATGAGATTAGTGCATAGTATTTAACATTGAGTGATTAATTAGTAGCTCTTGTGCATCATAAAGAGGGAAAAACTGTGTGTATAAGAAACAAAAATTTACAGAAGTTAATAAAAACCGAAGTAAATGCGCAGATGAAATGTTCGAGAATGAAATATGAGAGTTTACCAGTGAGAAGTTTTAAGACTTGGGTTATGAGTATTGTACAAATATTATCGTTGGGGTTTTTTTGGCTGATACAGGGAAGGTGCATTTCTAATGTCGTATGATCTTAAGGATTTTATTTCTTTTACGAAGCTTAGACTGTGTTGGGAGGTATCTGTCTACAAATTGGAAGATGGTAAATAGATACTCAGTAGCTTTGTTTTGAAAAAGAGTGTCGAGCAAATTACTCATAAAGAATTGTCTTCTCTTGGCAACATTAAGCAGACCCTCCTAAAGTCTGTGTGGAGTTATGTGCTCTAATTTAGGCTAATTGCAGATAAAACGGACACAGGTATTTAACGCACGCTCGAGCTTTGAATTTTAAAAGTCGGTAAAATCATCATATACTGAACAACCGTAGTCAAAATTGGGTATGATTAGACTCTTAACCAAAAGTATTCGAGTGGAGCTAGGAAAAGAGTTTTTATTCCTATATAGTTGTTGTAGAATTCTGTATGTTTTCCTCGAGATGTTCTGAACCTGTTCCTTCGAGGACGGAGATGAAGTAGCTCCAACAACAACTGCCTAAGTTTTGCGCGGGTTAAGAGTAAGTCCATTCTTCCAGGTCCAGAGAATAACGCGATCGATATCCTCCTGGACTAGACCAAGTAATCCACTTAGTGAAGAAATTGTCCCGATAAGTAAATTTTACAAACGTCGGCATATATGTGATAGCTGCAATGTTGAAGTTCACTTCCAATTTACGAGGTGAACAAATTGAAGAGGAAGGGTTCTAGAATGTAGCCCTAAAGAACCCCACTCTTGACCTCCCACCATTTAGAAAGCCCACCACTATTATTAATAATTCTGTGAGAACAATTATTAAAATAAGATTGAAACCACTTGATGACAGAGTTTGACACTTTAAAAGATTTTAACTTTTGTATGTGTAACTTATGATTAACCATTAACCAAGTCTTCGTAAAATCAAACATAACAACAATCGCTATCTCCCTATTATCCATTGCTAATTTGAGATCCGTAGTTATTGTAAAGGAATCAGTAAAAGTGTTATGTTGCGCCCAAAAACCTGATTTCATCGGATCAATGGCCTTAGATAATTTGAGAAATTTGGAAATTTTCAGGTGAACAATTTTTTCTAGTGGTTTAAACAGTGCACATAGAATAGAAATTGACCGGAAGTCTTTCGGGGAAGTAGGTTTAGAAATTTTGGAAACTGGGCAAATAACGGCCTCTTTCCAAATATCTGGAGAGACACCGGCCTACAGTAAAGCATTATAATATGCAATAGAATAGGAAAGATAATTGGAAGGGCAAGTTTAATCATATCGATTGATATTCCATCAGTTCCAATGGCATTCGGTTTGATTTAAAGTATTTTTTCCAAAAGTATTTCAGGTGAAAGATACTAAAGTGATAATAAACAATGTCAGAAGCAGTGGCGTGGATCTCTAGACAAATTCTCAACAAAAGTGTACATGATTTCGTAAATCCATTTCCGAAAATCCGGAGAACTGTGAATATTGGGATGGAATTAGAACATTTACAGTATCCAAGGTATACAATCAAGCCTAAAATTATAAAATTATTCTCAAAAATGCCAAAGTCAAGATTTAAAGCTACTAGTTTAAATTTTAGATCAAGTTTACTATCTAAAGATACATACATAGAATTAAATAGCCAAACAATAATAATATCACACCATGGTGTGTGCAACCATTCCGTAGAAAGCCTAATTGCTATTGGAATCGTTCTATGTATTGCATCAGTGACAGTTGAATCATAGGCGTGCCATCATCCTTTCTGCAAAGGATCTTTCCTCCTGAAATCCAAAGATATTTGATCTTGTTTTTTCTCCTTGAAGCCAATGCAGAAGCGTAGAAACATGTTGCAAACTGATAATAAAAATGAACACTTTCTCAGTAATGAGTTTATTAGAAAAATGTGAAGAGTGCTGAGTACATACAGAGCAGAATGAATCAGCCAACTGGTGACAAGGCCCGCTACGTTCAGTTGAGAGCATACTGCACCCTTTCAAATTTCGACCTCTGCCGATACATAATCTTGACATGCGCAGTCCGTAACACGCCAAGTATTTTGAATAAACTTGTACAACACTCCCCCTACTTAAGCGTTTTCGACGCACGTTCAATTACATTGAGATTAGTTCGCAATACAGTACATTTCTGGCAAGACAAAGCCTTTGTTAGTACATCGGGATACTGATCATCTATGTGCATCTATGTGTTTGGATCTACGATGGAATTCAGGATTCCTTGTTAATTTAATTGCACTTTGATTGTCAATATTGAAAATAGTAGGTCCAATACACGCATGCCCGACATCTGACAGTAATTTTCGGAGCCATAATGTTTTCTGACAAGCCTCACTTGCCGCTGTAAATTTGGCTTCGGTTATGCGTAGGGTAACGCACGCTTGACGCTTAGAGGACCACGTTACGCATCCGCTGCAGTTGCATGGTCTGCATCGGAATATCCGATCAATCCGTTTCTTTCGTTTTTAGACTGGAATAAACGCCCGCAGTTTGATGTACCCTTAAGATAGCGAAAAATACGTTTTGCTGCTGGCCAATGCGATTCGTCATAATTATCGAGATATCAACTCACGATCCCAACTTCGAATGCAATGTCGGGTAGCGAAACCATCGTTAAAAACAAAAGCGAACCAACGGCTTCGCGATAAGGTACATTCAAACCACATCGTTCAGTCGAAATAGTAAGTTGTATCTGTGAATCAATCATTCATATCGAATTCTCGTAAGATTTTATTGACAAAGTTTTCTTGACAAATAAAGAGAGGGTCTCTCTCGCGCGAGATTTGCATTTTGACAAAATAATTCAATTCGCTAACAGTTGAATCAAATTAAGTTTTCACAATTTCAAGCACGAGTATGTCAGCATCGCACCCGAAGATGCGCAGAAGCGATACACATGGTTTTGTATTAAACTATTGGGTCTGTTACTTAATTCGTGCGGTTTTTTCAAACTTATAATGTTATATAATAATAATAATTGTTATACCATAGTATTATTCGAAGTATTGCCCCTCTGAAGCTATGACTTTTGCTCATCTTTCTGGCAATTTGTGAATTCCATCCCAAAAGAACTGCGCCGGCTTGGCGGCTCAAAAATGAATCAAGCCGATTTTTGATACCCTGTTCTGAAGTGAACCCTATTCCAGTGAGGGCGTTTTGCATCGACCGGGACAAATGGTAGTCCGAAGGGGCAAGGTCTGGGCTATAAGGCGGGTGGGATAAAATTTCCCATCCGCTGTTTTCCAAATAGTTCTTAACCGGAATAGCAACATGGGGCCGAGCGTTGTCATGATGGAAAATTATTGCCTCGTGTCTGGTCGCGTATTCTGGGCATTTTTCGGCTATTGCTCTCTTCAAACGGATTAATTGTGTTCGGTAGCGTTCTCCATTGATGGTTTCACTCGGTTTTAGCAGCTCATAATAAAGCACACCCTTCTGATCCCACCAAATACAGAGCATTACCTTCGCACCATGGATATTTCACTTTGCCGTTGATTTGGCTAGTTGGCCGGGTTACACATATGATTTTTTGCGCTTGGGGTTGTCGTAACGGATCCATTTTTC
>CAKNWW010325738.1:0-11382 GCA_932074435.1 Andricus kollari
ATGGAGTGGGAAAGATTGTACAGAGGAGAGGAAGTAAATATAAGAAACTGTAAATATTTTAAATAATTAACAGATAAGTGCAAGTGAAAGATAGGGACATGCATGCGAGGCGAAGCGAAGAAGGCATAGCGTTTAGAGCGAGCGGTCGTAGAATTAAGTTAGCATTAAGGTGTGGATGGATGATAGTTTGTAAGAAATAATTTTAAGACAAATTCTGTAAAATATGGAGGTTCTAAGTGAGACCATTTTTAAGGACCAGCAGACCGAAAAATAAATGTTTATCTACCTATCTATCTTTATAAGGACGCAATGGAATATTTCAGAAATTTTCCCTTTTGGGACCATTGCCAGGCATAGTTTCCTGAATGTTTATGCGTGAAATTTCCGTGAGGTTGAAATTTTATACTTCCAAAGAGCTTGCGGAAAGCGCATGAACATTTCCGTAATAACGGTACTCTTAGACCAATAAATGGTATAATGTTTTCATATTGATTTAATACTATGTCTTATATTTACGTAATAGCTACCGTAGCATGTCTTGCATGTTGATGTTCAGCAGGATTCAAGGCCTGACAAAGTGTGAGGTTGGATGGCTCCGGGTTGAGAAAGGCGTCTTTCTCTATTGTGTTATTCAGCCTGCAACAGGTTAGTGGAACCACTAACTCCCTTCGACCAACTTCTTGAAGTCGCCACCAGGAAGTCCCGTAGTTACTACTTCCATTGATACCACAGCAGGAAAACTGATGACGAAATAAAATATTTCAAAAGAAAAACAAAATATTATTTAAGAAAAAGTTTAATTATTAAATTAAAAAAATAATCTAAATCAACGTGAAAATTGCATAAAGTCAAAACACAAATGTACTGAAAAAAGTCTGCCCATTTTCTGGGCACATTTTCATCGCGCGCTTCGGGCTAAGTAATAAACTCAACTTCCGATATAAGGACCACCGATTTACGATATTCCTAGAACTGCTGACCTTGTGTAGCCTCGGAATGTGGTGATGTGCGGAGCAAGGGAGGCTTGCTCACTAACTGCTTAGTCATTCGTAAACAACAGGGGCGTAGGGACAAAGCGAGCAGTACGTGGGTACTCACGCGAGTATATTTTGCTTAATATTAGGAAATGTTTCAGGCAGCCGTGACTGTTTTTGTTTGGAATCTTCCGCTTCAGGAACAAGGCCAATGCAAGCCATCCCCAAACCCGTTCTCACATCGGAAGTTGAGTGTATATTTATCTCGCACTTCGCGATCAGTCTGTGTGCTTCCCCCAAATTTGTGCAGAGACCTTTTCAAATTAATGGTCAAGCCATCGAAAACTGTAATTTCGTGATCGTGGATTCTCTTTTGTTGAAGCTCATCCGGCTTTAACGAACACATTCTCATCACGTATCTTGTGCTTCGCACTCGATTACCATTTGCCCGAAACGCGAAATTTTCTATATCATGTTCAACTCTATTAAATTAAATGTATATTACATTACTTTGTGTACCTCGGTCCGGGACTGTTTATTCAGATTTTGCAAAATAAATTACAAATTTTATTTTTCATGATTACTTCAATTAAAACAAATGTATTTTCATTGTCTTGTTTTTATAATATAAAACAATGCGCGTTCTATAAAAAAAAAGGTCAAAAGCACATTTTTAGATTTAATTTTGGCGAACAATTTTGTTCTTTAACATTTTATTGTAGCTTGTGTCGGCTTTCAAGCAATTGGATTTGCTTACTTTTAATGTTAAGTTTCACGATTAAAACAAATACAACGCGTCCTATCAAAAAATAATTTAAAGCAAATTTTTAGATTTAATTTAAATGAATATTTTTGTTGATTAACATATTATTGTACCTTGTATCATTATTCCAAAAATTTTACTTTTTTTTAATGTCATTTTTTATGAAAAAAATTCTACGCAACCTACCAAAAAATAATTCATAACAAATTTGCAGATCTTTTTCGGATGAACTACTTTTGCCTATTCATTTTTTTGGTATCTTGTGTAATTTTTTTTTAAACTTTATTTTTTTAATTTTTAATGTTATTTTTTAATATTGAAACAAAAACTATGCGTCCTATCAAAAAATGATAAACAACACATTTGCAGATCTTTTTTGGGTGAACAATTTTCGATTATTTGTTTGTTCGTAGCTTGCAAAGTTTGACTGCAAATTGGAATGTTTATTTTTCACGATTAAAACGAAAAATATGAATCTTATAAAAAAATGGTCACAGGAAAACTGGTTCATCTTTTTGAGATGAGCAATTTTGCTTTTCCACATTTTTTTCATATCTCATATAGTTTTTCTGCAAAATTGAATTCTTGTTTTTTTAAAAAGCTTTTTCGATGAATAAAACCAGAACTGTTAGTAAAAAATGGTTGGCTAACGAACTTAACATTTATTTCTCAGCCCTGAAAAAGTATAACAAAGCACAATCCAATCTCATAATTCTTTCAAACGCTATCGTGCCTACATAGGACATACATACTGCAGACAGTCTAATTTATTCGAATTTAGTTCGTTAGTTATTTTAAAATGATCCATATACTATTTATTTCATAAAACCCAAAATCCTGTTTCTGTATTATAAAGTAACTTTTAAAGAAACTTTAAGCTACTTCAGTCGGTAACTGTAACTGCATCGAGTAAGTTTGAAATATTTTAACTCTTAACAAATAAGTGTTTCTTTAAAGAAGTAATTGTAACTTGTAAGGAGTTACTTTTTTAAAGAACTTTCCCAACAATGTCTCTTGGCGTTACAAATTATCCTTAAATATTTATTTTTTAAAGAAAATTTCGACAGATTTATATCGTGCACTGCTTATCTACAATATTAATTTTTGTATGAGAAGGCTATTATGGCAGGTTAGTTTTTGTCAAAGTCTAACATATCAAAGAATTATAAGCCCAAAACACAAACCAAATACGGCAATTATTATCGAAACTGATTTTTCTAGATTACACTAAATACGAAACACCCAGAATTTACTCTAATTCACTCAATATAACTAAATTATTTTAGTAGAAATGTGAGGGACATTAAGATCAAAAGTTCCAGTGATTTGTCCATATACAACTGTTTGGTTTCTGAAGTTGCAAGAATTTATCGTTATGTGCATATCACGTCTCACATACGAACCATAGTTTGCGCCAAGTCGAGTGCAGCTGTGAATTGTTCACGGCCAGGAACTGCATAACTGCGTTGAAGAGCTCGTACCAAGCGTGGCTGTCGCACGTCGATTCCCAGCAAATAAGGCCAAAACGATGCCAACACGCAGACCGTGGTTTCCCCGATTAATAGCAGGACGACCATAATCACGTACTAAAACAAAAGTTTTAAGTTAAAGAAGACCATTCAAATTCTATCCCATTATTTTTATCCCGATTATCCCGACAAAGTGAGCACGATGACATTAGTCGTCTTTGGGACGTCTTAACAACTTCCCTAGGAAACTGTACCATGATTTCTCATGTCTTAAGAACGTATAATGTTTTTGAAAAATTGTTATTGTGAGTTACATTTATTTCTTTTAGGACCCATAGATATGAAAGGGGAAAATGCAAAAATCGAAAAAACACTCTCCTGAAAGTGTTTACTTTAATTTGCTTTTTATTAGTTTATTCAAAACTTGAAATACCAAAAGGAGTGATGGGCTTGCGCAGTGATATTGAGAAGCTGTTCAAACCTGCATAAAAGGACCATTTGGATCTAATTTAAAAAAAGTCATTCCGGGTCAGTTCAGTTATTGTAGAAACTTAGGAGCAGCAGTAGTAATAGTAGTAGTTTTTTTTTCTTTCTCTTTTGGAAAGGAGTATTGTAAAATGCTTTTTACAACACTATCATGAAAATGGCGTGTTTTCGTACTCACGATCTGTGTGAAATGTGGCGCATTTCGAGCGATGAGAATAATGAACGTACGAAATGAGGAATGCTTACGAAAAGGCCTCTTTTCGTAAGCATTCCACATTTTCACAATAAGTGAAAGGACGATAGTTAGATAAAGACGGAAATAGGTCGATGTTTTCAGCGACAACTGAAGCGCGCTCGTCTCGCGACTTACCGTGCAGAAACATATACGCTATAAAAACTAATCAGTACTTAAAATATTAAATTTTGTCTTTTCAAATTGATGACATTTCTATATGGGTAAACTATAAACTTTTATTAGTAATTTGTATTAAAAAAGTAATTTTTCATTTATACAATTAAAATTTTCCCGCAACTTTGACTTGAGCAACTATAGCGCACCTAGCGGCGGAGAGCTTTTATAACCAGTTGTTGTAAAAAGTATCGTGCATGTCTCTTACCAGTTGCACTGACCGAAGCCTTGCCCACTAAAACAAACTCCTTTATACCTGCCAACCCATGTTCCTAGAATCGGCTTTTGCATTACTTCAGGGACATGGGTTATAGGCATCATGGGCCGTACCACTGGTACGGCGCATAGTAGCACTGCGTCGCGCTTTCGCATTCCGCAGCTCTATGGCCCTCTTCGCCGCACCACCAGCAGGCCTTTGTCAGATCGTGACCCTGAGAGCTCGCTGTCATGTGGCCAAAGCCTTGGAAGGGTGGCATCTTAAGACCTCCATCTTCGTACGCACTCGACAGGTCACCGATGCCAGCTTCAGGTGTCCTGTACATAGCAGTCGTGCCGCAAGCTCTTCCTTAAGGTCCACGAAGTCCTTTAAATTTCCTCTGCGTCTGTAGCGGTGTCGAGGTCCAAGACCTCGACCTCGGTGGGAGGGACGAGCTCGTGTACGCTACACCCCTGGCCAACTGCTTCTTTGATGGCAGCGGACAGCTTTGATCTACCATACGCTGCAGGAGCTGCCTCAACGTGGACCCGCTTCTAGTTTGGATGACACACCTGATTTTTAAACCAAGGGTTTAAAAACCTCAAAGCATTGGTTTGAGGTCCTTCAGGACCTCGGCGTAGCTCGAACCCTCGGCCGGTTTTATTAGAACAGACTCGAGTTGAGCTCACCTCTGTAGCTCCTTCTCCTTCGTCGATTTGGATGCAGATTTTATCACCCCACCAGCCTCCTTTTTAGGTGTTGAGATCACCTCTGCAGCGATGCGCGTACTCGGCTTCTTCCTCTATAGCAATGGAGACAGGAAACAAGAGGCAGATGGACTGCCAGAATAACAGGCGAAGTACAGCCGTGGATCGGCAGGAAATACGGGGAGGTGAACTATCACCTCACCCAGTTCTTGTCAGGACACGGCCACTTCAAAGCCTATCTGTTCCAGTGAAACAAGAAGTGTAGACCCAATTGTGACTACTGTCCAAATGAAGTAGATGACGCCGAACACACCTTTTCCCACGAGAGGTGGGAGATCAAAAGGTGTGAACTGGAGACAGAGCAAGGTGTGGAAGTAACACCAGACAACATACTAAAGCTCATGCTTGAATCCCAAACAAACTGGGATAGCCCGACGAGCTATATAGAGAGTCTTCTAAGGGAAAAGAAGAAAGAAGAGCAATTGAGGGATAGAGAATCCCAAAGACGACCCTGAATCCTCCAAGATGTCGAAGGCCGACAAGCCCGATGCGCTAATAAAGCGCTACTGAGGACGATGCGTACATCTTGAATGGAGGGAAGGAAGTTCTTTGAAGTCCAACAAGGCCCAACCAGGTTGCGGAAGGCCGACGAGCCCGATGTGTGGTACCGCCACACTACTGAGACGATGCGTGCATCCTGATTGGGTAGGACGTGGATGGAGTATGTCAAGCAGGCGACATAAATGGAAGCTGAAGTACGGCTTAACGGCCAATAACCTAAGACTCTGAAGTAATGTGATAAGAGGTTCCGGAGTCTTAGGTTGGCAGGAAATGGGGGGTTATAGTCAGTAAGAATCTGACACTACCCAACCTAAGAATCGCCTACCCATGTAGACGATTGCTAGGTTGGGTGTCTTATGCAAGATTTCCCCTCCTACTACAAAAAAAATAATAACCATTACCACTACCACGCCCGGCGCCTTCGACCAGGCTACCGGGCGCGTCCCCGGGTTGTGGATAGGGGAGTCAAGGCGTCAACAAGGCAAGTCAAGGCGTTAACAACCGTGCCGAAGACTCAATGGCACCAGGGTAATGGTGTTCCAAACGGTGTCTCTAGGATATCAGGTCGCCTCCTAGACACACACTTCCCTAGCTACTCGTGGGAACAAGATGACGACAAACCAAAAAAAATTAAATAGAAGCGTGTGTGACGAGTTAGGAGGAGAATTGGACGTGGTGGAGTTGCCTGAGAAATATCAAAAGACTCAGCCGAAACAAAATATAAACTCGATGGAAATAAAAGTGAAAGAAGGCCTAGAAAACATTAAAGAGTTGCAGGGTATTCCCGGAAATATGCAAAAGTGCTGCGACACAAAGTGAAACATGTTCATGCCAATGAGGGATGGACTAGAGGAGGCAGAGGAAACGGCGAGAAATATATACAGTGCTGTACACAACGCAGATTACTTATTTGGCGTGCCATCAAAAGTCGGATGGGCCGCCGGGAAGAAGTACGAGAAAAAAAAAAATTTGGAAACTCCCTCCACCCATACTGGGAAGCGAGAGAGGGAGCCCACACTGAGTCCCGTTGAGGCAGGCTCCTGCAAACCAACAAGGAAGAAGCCAAGGACACAAAAAACAGCAGCAGTGTCCTCAACTCCAAAGAAGGATGATGCACGGACAACAACAACTGCACCCAAAAGCGTCAAGAAGAAGGAGCCGCAGAGGAGAGCTCGACCCGAGGCGGT
This sequence comes from Andricus kollari, assembly GCA_932074435.1. Classification (NCBI taxonomy): domain Eukaryota; kingdom Metazoa; phylum Arthropoda; class Insecta; order Hymenoptera; family Cynipidae; genus Andricus; species Andricus kollari. The sequence goes on from CAKNWW010325738.1 coordinate 6,753, forward strand.
CCTAATAAAACCGGCTCAGGGTTCGAGTTATGCCGAGATCGTCAGGGACCTCAAAAAGAAGGTGATACCGGACACCCTTGGTGTCGAAATCAGGGGTCTCCGAGAAACAAAGAAGGGTGAGGTCCTCATCGAGGTGGGTCCTGCAGCAGATGGTAGGACCAAGCTATCTTCTGCGATCAGGGAGGCAGTTGGCATTGGAAAATCCGTGCGCGAGCTCGTACCATGCACGGAAGTCGATGTCCTTGATTTGGACACGACAACCGACGTGGAGGAGGTGACTGAGACTGTATGGAACCACTTTGGCGGCGTTCATCCTGGCAGCGTGAAGGTGAATCTGACGAAGAGGGCCTTCGGGGGAAACCTAATGGCATATGTAGAGCTAAGCGAGGAGCTGGCATCGCGACTCCTCAGGACAGGTCACCTAAAGGTGGGCTGGATGTCCTGCAGATTCAAAAAAAAAGACGGGGGCTATCAGATTCTACCACTGCTTAGGCTTCGGTCACATAGAAGCGGGATACAAGGGTCCAGATAGGACAAAATTATGCTGGAGGTGCGGCAAGAAGGGGCACAAATCTGCGAAGTGCGTGAGCATTCCCCAGTGCTTCCTCTCCGCTGCTCGTGAAGAAAATCCCCGGACTGATCATATCCCGGGGACCATGAGATATGCCTCATTTATGGAGGCAGCCCCGTTGAGAAAGCCAGCCAGATGAGAATAGAAACTAGCCAAGCCCATGATGTCCAAGCTGGACTCACAGAGGGACGCCGAGGTACGGCGTAGGATGCCTATAACCCATGTTCCTGAAGTAATGCGAAAGCGGATTCCGGGAACATGGGTTGGCAGGTATAAGGAGTTCCTTAAACGACAGATATCCTAAGATACGTGTGGATGAATGTTGCCAACTGTATACCAATCACGCATGCACTCCTGAAGTAGAATATGAATTCGGATCAAATGGTCCTTTTATCTATGAACGTGTGTTCGATGTAATTTTTCAAAACGTTGTATGAAGAAAACGTGATTTGGCCCCTTTTGAATTTTCAGTCTCCCTGTATGCAAACATTTCAAAAACGGTGCAAAATATTTAAAAACGAAACAATAAATTTTCATATAGCGTTTGAAGAGACATGAACTTCCGAAACACGTCTTTAGCCCAGCCCAAAGACGACCATGGCCCCGTGCCCACTGCGGCTCTACACCTGTGGAATGAGACATATACGATAGAAAAGTAGGCGGAGTATATAAAAAAAAACTCGAATTTCAAAAAGGACTTACAAATATTTCGCCAAATTCTATTACCACATTATGTTTCAATCCTTGAGGTTAATAATCACCCGGAATCAAAGTACTCAGTGGTAACTGTTTTAGTTGAGTCACTTACTGGTTCACTCAATCAAAATCAGAAAATCACTGGTTCACCAGTGATAACTCAAAATACTGATTCAAACAGTGACCTTTTCACTTGTTTAGTTTAAGAGAGAACAAAATTACTGTTTTTGTTTATAGATACATGAGCAGGAGCATTGGATGAATACCTTCTAAGCTTGTATGAAAAATAGAAGCGTTCCTTTGAACACCCGTACGAATCCGAACATGCGTGCAACCCTTTCAGATCTATTGCATGTGACGAGACAGAAATCTGGTTTATGTACAAATTATATCTGGGTCAAACATACCTCATATTCTGGATTCTGTGAGTTAGAATTCTATAATGTAAAATCTTCTAGAAATCAGGAACCCAAATATTAATCAGTTAGATTAATTGAAAACATTTATTACATTAAAATTAATTCTTAAATAAAACCATTCAGATATTATAGATTGTATTTGCTTTCGATTAAACTGTAGTATAGGTATGAGTGCACTAAAGAATTAAATTTTTGTTTTAGGAGGCAGCTTATTTCTTCAACTCTTAACAAATTGAAATATAATGACACAAACACACAAGAAAGTGTCATGTGCGGTGAACTAGACCAACATTATTTTACGTTTTTGAGTTCGCTGAATCCGAATCTGGGGTCGACTTGGTAACTGAAACCTTCAAAAAAGGTGTATCTTCATATTTTTGGGATCGCTGAATCCAAATAAGAATACTCATCATCATAATAGGGATGTGGCGAACCCATCGCCCGAGAGCTCCGGCTCTTGCAGTCAGCCACGTTGCATTGGGCTAACTCCCCAATGCGACGAATTATGCGGTTACGTCACCAGTATCGCGCAGTGCCACCCACAATAGGCCTCTCTCGGATGGAGGCCATGGTTCAGTTGGGAGTGGCAATAGGACCGAACCGAGGCGACGACCAGGCAATGGCCCCGGACAAACGCGAGAACATCGATTTAAGTGGTCGGACCAACTCAGGAGAGACATCCTTACCTGTTGGCAAAGAAGCTCACCGACGCGAAGAGGATTCATGCAGAGGTTACATGACCGTTGGGTCAATATGCACCCGGAATATGCTCATAAAACGCCTCAGTATTTAAGAGATCAGGTATCCTTTTTGCGCAGAAACGGATATGAAGCTCTTTTTCAGCAAGAAGAGCAACATTCTCCAGAGAACATACCACCCGTTCCAGCAAGACCACCTTTGCAGATAGCCGATAATGCCAACATGAGAAGTAGGAGATCTGTCCACCAAAAAGTCTTTCTCAGGATGGACAAATTATCTGAAGCTAATAATGCTCTACTTAATTTGCTCCCTGAATATGTTAATCTCTGGGATCTGAACTGTGTAGTTTACGAGCAGGCAGTCTCTTTGCTTAGCGACAATAGAAGTGACGATACTTCAGTACGCCTGAGTAAGATTCGCGAGCGTATTGCACAGCTTCAGTTTAAAATTGAAACGGCGAGACGGCATGCATCAAACATTCAGTGCGTGATTAGCTATATAACATCAAATAAAAAATTCACTCCAAAAGTTAAGGCACTCGCTCGAAACTTGAGGAAAGCAAATCACACGCTGAACAAGTTTAAACTTTTGACCATCAAGCAGCACTGGACGCAAAAAATAAGATCTTTTTCAACAGCAAAGCAGCGCCTTGAACGGCGAGTAAAATGGATTCAGGAAAATTCCACCTTTTCAACTCATCCTTCTCGTCTGCTCAATAAAACGTCAAGTGTCGTTGAAAATCCGCCTAGACGAGAAGAGATTCAAGTGTTCTGGGAGAAAGTATATGGAGATACTTCTCAGTTAAATGAAGACGCTTCAGATATATCACTCTTTCGTAACTTTTGCCAAAGGCAAAGGTTACAGGCTCCAGAGGAAGAGTGTCCACTAATTACTGCCCAAGAAGTGAAGAAAGTTATCGCTAGAACTAAGAACTTTTCAGCGCCAGGGCCGGATAAAATCAACAACTTTTGGTGGAAGAAGTTCACTTCTACGCACCAACATCTAGCTCGTATATTTACTACTTTCTTAAACGGAGAACAACCCATCCCGCAGTGGCTAGTGGAAGGACGCACGGTATTGATTCCTAAGACCGGAGATTTGTCAAGTCCACAGAACTACAGGCCCATAGCTTGCTTAAACACCAGCTACAAGCTATTCACTGGCATCCTCAAAGAGAGGATATTAACATCTATCGAGCCGGTATGGAGTGCAATAGTTGAACAACGTGGATGCAAGAGAGGGCTGGCAGGTTGCAGGGAGAACCTGTTAATAGACAGGTGTATTACCCAAGACTCGATCAGGTATCAACGCAATCTGTCCATGGCTTGGATCGACTACCGTAAGGCATTCGATAACACGAACCATGAGCTACTTATTAAGCTCCTTGAGTGCCTGGAGGTGCATCCAAAAATAGTGAGATGCATACAAGAGCTTATGCTCTTGTGGCGGACAAGATTTTTCATAACATCTGACAAAAGGCAAGTGACTACCAGCTATATCACATATAAGAGGGGGGTCTTCCAAGAAGACTCTCTAAGTCCGATACTTTTCTGCATCTCCCTATTGCCTCTATCTATAGTGCTCCGAGGAAAAAGCTCTGGATACCTATGTGGCCCACGAAACAGAAGAGAATATAAGTCAATCACCTTTTATATATGGACGACCTTAAACTCTTTGCTTCCTCGAAAGAGGATCTGAACATCCTTGTGGAGGCAGTAAATAGGTACTCTGAAGCGATTGGCATGAGCTTTGGACTGGACAAGTGTGCCTGCGTCCACCTACAGCAAGGACGACTAGAAACTACACCACCGAGTGACGATCGGGATGTTCAACTCATAGGCGGAAATACCATTCAACATCTTAATAATGGAGAAACATATACATATCTTGGAATACCGTAAGCGGAAACCCAAGATGTGCGTTTGTTAAAAACGGCCCTTGTCAAAAGGTATCGCCAAATTCTCAGAAAAATTTGGGCTTCTGAATTATCTGGAAAGAATAAGATTCAGGCGACCAATATGCTGGCCGTTCCTACACTGCTCTACACGTTTGGCGCAGTAAAATGGAACGTCGATGAGTTGAAGCAACTTGACCGAAGCACGCGCAAGATGATGACAATCCATCGAAGTCACTATCCTAGATCTTCTGTACCTCGAATATACCTACCTCGAGATAAAGGGGGTAGAGGCTTGCTAAGTTTGGAGTGCCTTCATCGAAGAACGGTTCTAGCTACAGCCTGCTCAGT
>CAKNWW010325760.1:0-10173 GCA_932074435.1 Andricus kollari
GGCGAAATTTTTCTTTCAGGTTAAAAATTAATTTTTTGCTCTCAGACATTAATTAATTATAAAATTTCAATGAAACCTCGTCAGAAAATATAGTATCCTTGTTGAAATGTTATACGAACAAAAATAATGAACATTTGTTCCCAGTTAATTAAGATTATCTACTGTAAATCATTATCTACTGTAGGGTGCTTTCCCCTACTGAAATAGAAAATTAAAAGACGCGCATATTCAGTACCTGAACTTATTTCTTCAGCGAGAGTAAGTTTTTCGAGGAGGAATGTAATAATTCCTTTTTTCCCTCCTGCATATAATCCTGCGATTCATGTTGACGAAATGAGTTGAGATACTCCTCTCACAGGAAGAGAAAAATATGCCAGAAGAGAATACACATGAAAGATTTTAAGTTTTAAGAAAAAGTATAACACGTGAGCTTACGGCACTTGCTTGATTTAAATGCGTTTTTCCCGAAGAGCGGTTTTTATGTTTATTTGATTCGAATATGTACACCATTGTTTGTCTCTAAACTAATTTTATTTGAAGCGAATTCTGTCTTTGATATAGGGTGAAACATCTTTTTTCAGTGTAATCAAGCAAGACTTGTTTTAAAATAGAGGTGATCTGAAAAAATTCTGATTAACAGAAATTCCTTATTCATTATCTTATTATTTAAAAGTGATTAATTAAGATATGAATATAAAGAAATGTTTTAAATTACATAAAATCATAATAATAGTAATAAACTCATAAAGATCCGAATCAATTAGAATGTTACCAAAACCAATACAAGAAAATTTTATTTGAAAAAAATATTATAATTTATACACAGGGTAAATCTAAAAACGACATCTCTAACATTAACATATCACGGAACGTTCTTCATAATGTTAAACCTACCCTTAAAATACATGTTATATTGCACTAAAATGTATGGACGAACTTTCTGGAATATAGGAACAAAAGCTGAAACTCATTACAGAAATGTTATGAAAAGATATAACATATAATAATTGGACAAAATCCCAAAAATGTAACTGTAAATTGTATGCTTTGCTCACAACTTTTCTGTGCAATGTTTCTTAATTCCGAGAAAAATGATGCTAGTTCATTCGAGCATAGGCTACTGAAATTTTATAAATTTGACATTGTCAAATTCATAAAATCTGTGTATGGAAAGTGCGTGCATCAACCCAGGTCAAAAATCTTTCCATTTTTTATTAGACTAAGGCGTCCGACAGACACCACATAAAGAAAAAAGATGTTTTTCTAAAATTCTCCCTTCCGCCATTATATTTCACTCCAAGAGTTCTTGAAGCACACGAAATGGAAATTTCCTGTGCTTGGGAATTTTGGAAATTAAATAGTATGTTATTGGGCCGAAGAAGTTTATTGCAGCGCGCGCTAAAGTTATGTCCAATTTAAAATCAAAATGTGCCCTCCAAAGTTTCAGCAAAAACGTTTCATCCAAAAACACTTGCAGGTGTGAAAATTGCACGCATCAAGATAGGATCAAAATTTTTACTCACTTTGCTGTATTCCAGCGTTCGGAAAACGTCCCCGCAAGAAAAACAATGTCCCTAAAAAAACATGTGTATTTAGTAAAAAAATTAATAAATTTGTATATAAATGGCTTTTTATCAACAGCTACTTGTCAAATAAAATATTTTGTTCTACAAATAAGTTGTTTCTCCTCGAAGAGAATAACTTTCATCTAAAATTTTTCCAAAAAGTTAGAATATTTTGAAATATTACAAAAAATATGCATATAATCGAAAAATATTACTTGTTTCTATCAAATTAATCGTCCAAATATTTTAAATAATAGTTTAGTGATAGAAAATGTACTTAAAACGATTTTTAAACACTTTCTGATACAACGATTTAATTGAACGTTAAATATCATTTAATTTGCTAACTGTATTAAAAGTACATTTTTTGTGATACATCCTGATATAATTTCCATTGAATTTTAAATTAGTAATATCAGAGAGTAAGTGTAATATTATTATATAATATAATTAAAACCAACTACGCATGTCACAGAACTTGAAAAAAGAACCACATTTGGCAGATTAGAAGATGTAAACATACCAGACATTAGCAATATAGAGTAACTTTCACTTTGCTATGATATTTCGAAATACTTCGTTGTAAGAATAATAAATAAGATGAAATTATTTCTTTAAAGAGATGAATATCCGAAGAGCTGTATCATGCATGGTCAGAATATACCTTTTACTATTGGAAAAACAACTGACCTTGACTTAAAATAAGAGATAAAGTATGATGATTAAAAATTTAATAATAAAATTTAGAATTTTGCAGACATTCGTTCTATATCTTATTCTACAAGATGGTGATTCACACATTACTAGAAAGTATCCTGAGCATTTAAAAAGAAAAAAGCAACCCTCGTTCGTCTGCCATTCATAACCATTCATAAAATATTGTTCATTCAATAAAAGTACCCTGCACAAAAAGCCATAATTGGTACAAATGCTTGTGGGAAATTCCTTCTAGTTCCATAAACTAGAAAATGAATGGGTGCAAGTTAAATCCACCGAAAGGCCTTTTCCCTCACCTTTTTCTTACATTTTTGGCGGGGACCTTTGCTTATTAATTAATATTATATTAATAATTATTATTATACTTATTAATTTCAATATTTTGTGCAAATGGCGCACATTTTGAAAGATCTTGAGCAAGCTAAAAAATACGTTTCTATATGTATTTAGAATGTAGGAAAAAAGTTTGAAATGCGCACCTTAAGAATCGTTTTGAAATCTTTTTTTTTTTTGAAAGAATAACACTTCTCGTGGAAATGTTTTTTTTTTTATTTGTCGTGGGTGTGGTGAGCCCACGCTTGTAGTTATTTACTACAAGAAACTATCCACCTAAAAAACACTACCCGAATCGGGTAGTGTCACGCTTACCCCTATAGGCTCGCCGAAAGGGAAATAGCTTAATGATATACAACTCAATACTTCATTTAAGATCGAAATGAAATCTACTTTCTCATTAACCATTTGATGCACCGAAATTGCAGCATAAAGAAATTCATAAATCAAAATTAGATTTCCAAACTACCTCCTTTCCGTCTCATTAGAGACAAATATATAACAAAAGAAAAAATAGGGATAAAAGCGAAAGATTCAACCAAACTCTCACTCTTTCCTTATTCTTTCTCCTTGTTTTTAATAATACTAAGGACCAACAAATTTCGAAGCCAAATGACTTTCTCATCAGGGATTATTTATAGGAAAACTACAAATATGAATAAATAATAGAAACTTCTTCTAATTAACATTCACATAACACCTAGAAATAAAAATCATAGGCATTTATACAAAAAGTTACTTGGTCTAATTCTCCATTCGTTGGTGAAAATTAATTTCATATACAAATTATTTTTTATAACAAGAATAAAGAATCAATTTATCCAATTAATAACTCTATTCCAAACATTGCTATATCTTAAAAAAATCCTTTTTTTTAAATGAATAGCTTTGTTGCCCTCTCTTTTTATAAATAACATCTGCATGAGTTCTATCTTTTTTTAAATTTCATACAATTTCTCTTCGTTTCATTTGTTTTTGCATTCGAAACTTACTTTTTTTATGAATCTCAAGAATCTGTTCAGTAAAAAACTCAATGAATTGTGCACTTAATCAAAAATTCTTTCTGTAATACAGATGATCTCAGTTTTTTGCTAATTGAAAAAAATGTCTTTTAAATAAATTTTTTTAATCGGCAGGCTTGCCTATGAATACTTAATTGAAAATTCTTTTAATTGAAACATAAATATTTTATTATTTTAGAAATGTATGATTTTTTGGGGTTTTCCTTGTTCGAAAATGTAATAATTTGAATATATTGGTTCAGAATAAACCACAAACAACTCAGTAATCAATATTTTGATAAGAACAAAAATTATCATTTAGTTCAATGATTTTATTTTATATATAGTTTACATTGAAGAATTTGGACAATTTATATAAACTTACAATAATCAACCAGGGTAAGTCTCATAAATCTCAAGCATCGCGCTGCATTTACCAACCGCAGATAACTTTTGAGGTTACCATTAGTACGAACGTACGAACTCAGAAAAAATCGACATTAAAAAAAATTTGAGATTCCTCTTCCAAATTTACTTTAATCCTAATGAATAGAAAATTAAAAAATATTAGTTATTTTATTTGGCTGGTTAATAAAAAGAAGTATTATTGATTTTTATCATCTGGAACTCAACGTGGTTTCGACATTGTCGCCTAGGTGGCTTTTATCTTGCTTGTTATTATTTAAAAATAGAATAATAAATGGGATGTAAATTTATCAATTAATCAATTGACGAATTAATTAGCAAAATTACATTTTTCATAAATTTTATGATAAATAAATTTGATTGATACTAAAAAAACTAAAATTTCATTGGAATCGAATTCTTCCATTTGAATGGTATTTTTAACTCATTACTCAACACCCACGATAAGAACAATTTTAAGTACTTTTAAAACTGCTATTAGCCCATTCTCGGGCGAACAGAGAATTTACGTTTTCATTCGTGATTGAAATAATTTGTTTGAAAACAACGATAATCAGAACCAGATTTAGCGATAAGCACCCTAGTGTGAAATTAATTGACGGATCATAAGTCTGAAAATTCTATTGTTCGAAAAATTGCACTAAACTAAAGGATATTCTGCAATCTGAAATATGTTATCAATCGTTTTGTATTTAATTTGTGTGTGTCAAGCAACACAGGAAACTAACAACGAGCTACTAAGTATAAAATTAATCATGGTTGAGTTTTAAATTCACAATTCAACAATATTTTATTCTACAAAATACTCCAAACACAATTTTTTGTTGTATAATATTTAGTTTCTTTTCACCAGATCCGGATTCTGAATACGATAAAGTAGAAATTTTTAATTTCGATGATATCGAATACCTATTTTTTGGATATCAAGTCACTTTTGACGAAGCTCATGTAATTTGTCTGAATTATAAAGCTCAACTTGCAGTTTTGAATACTAAAGAAAAGGCGGATTTTGTAGCTCGCGCGATGACAAGCACATTAGGTGAGTTGCAGGTCAAATAAATATGAAATACTCTTCAATAATTAGTTTGTGAAAATGCATAGTCTATGTCTTACCTAAGAAATCCGACTATTTGTAACGAAGTTTCAGTATTCGTGTAGCCGCAGCCTTTCAAAAATAAATAATTTACCTGAAATTGATGAAAATTCTCTGGATTGCAGAACTGGGGGAATTCTGGATTGGTGCTCAGTCAGATAATGGAGATTCATGGTATTGGATTCACAAAAGGCAAAAATTAAATCTTGATCACACTTTTTATGGAGACCTCAAAATATGGGACTCGTCAGGTGTCAATTCAAATAATGATAACTGCTTAACAGTTTATCGAAAAAGACATAGTACTCCGACTTTTGTTCCTCTTCAGTGTTCCAAAAAAAGGCCTTTCATATGCCAGCGTGGTAAATGCTAAAAAAGGAATATTATTAGTAATTACAATTATTAGTGCTAACAAAACTGAAGTATAATTTTTGTTTAAAAGCAATGCTTTAGTTTAAATTAAAAACGTGTCTTAAAAATTATTGCGGCTTTATTGACGTGTTTTCAAATAATTTAGAAATTGATAGATTTGAAACGAGAGCCAACGAAATAGATGTGATAAAAGTGAATGATGAAGAGTTCAGTCTTTACTCAGCAAGAGCTACTTGGGCAGAAGCTGTCGTTCAATGTAGACAAAAAGGACTACAAATTGCTGAAGTGAAATCTAAAAAAGTAGCCCAGGCTGTGGCCATGTCTATGCTGAGAGCTAGACCAGGTAACTCATTTTGATTTGGATTCATTTGAATTTATTTTAATTATGAATATATCAGAATATATATTCTAGATGCGATGGAAAATGTTTGGATTGGTGGATATTTAAAAGACAATTCATGGGAATGGTTGGCATCAAGTGATGAGATAACTGTCAATGAATTATGGCCAAATGACACTAGGCTTTTGACTGGTTGTTTATTATTGGACAGGCATGTCTGCGAAGATCCCGTTTATGTCAGTACTAATTGTGATCGAAAACGTCATATTTTATGTCAGAAACGTGAGTCGAACCTTAAATGATCAGATAAAATTATTCGAATTTTCTAAAAAACTTTCTAAAAAAATGCAAAATAACTTTTCTTCTCTTCAGCTCGGATAAAATTAATCAGCAAAATACCTTCTCCAATAAATGTCAATGGTTGTCCTTATTGGGTCGGATTTTATCCTTTAGAGTGGCTCGATGCAAAACGATCTTGCCAGGCCGTCAATGCTTCTTTAGTTATTTTAGATTCACCAAAAATTATTGATCACATGATGACTTTGATGGTAGATTATAAAGAAGGTTAGTAGGGTTTATTTAATTATTTTGAGGGGATAGATAGAAAAAAAAACGATTTCAATTCTTTTTTCAACTCATTTGCTCACAAACAAACAATGTCAAAACTAAACAACAATTGAATTGCTTTCAATGTTTGTATCGCCGGACATAAACCAATTGTGATTCAATTTTGTTCAAATAAGTTTGTCGTTTGACACCGTTCCATTCTTTTAAATGAAATTTTATTACTTTCTGTGTAGACCACCCTGAAATCACTTTTCACGACTTTTTTCATGTGTATCATCATTAGGGTGGCTCATATTTTTCATTTTTTGAATTTCTTTGCTTTCACCCTCAAGTTATGTTCGAATATCTAAGAAAAAAAGATCCCCAAATTTGAGCCAAAACGGTTAATATTTAGGGATGGCGCAAAAACCGTGAAGTATTCCATTGATTTACCATGGGAAAAGTCAGCTTTTTGTAAATGCAATATCTAAATGCAATGATATGTTACAAGTATAATTCGGTCTTTCAGTATATTGTTCAAAATTCCTCAGAGAATAAGAATCAATACTAAATTTTGAGGGTGAATGAATTGAAGCCACTCTTATGGGTCCCCAAAGAAAACCCCATAAACTGACAAATTATAATTTTACGTGTTATTGCGGCTTATTAACGCTTTCAGAAATTCTTTTCCTTTATAAATAAACATACATCGTTAATTTAAGTTTGCCTATTCATTTTTTAACTAGTTTGAAATTGTTTAAACAATTTTAATTTTTTAAACATTTGTTTTTTCAGGTAAGTCGGAAACGAACATATTTTCTAGGAGTTATGAGTTCTTTTATCAATGATAACAATAAAAAAACTGGTGTAAATAATTTTACAATTATTGAAATAAGTACATGTTTATTCAATTATGTATATAGTTTACCTAAAAAAATCATGAGAAACATTTTATATGACTAAATTTTCGAAAGATTTGAATATTTTTAAGTACTAATTTGTTTTCTAAGAATACTCGTAAATCTATAAATAAACTTAAATTGTTTGGACAACGTTATTTTGTTAAAAATATTCAATTTTTTTTATTTTTTGAAAGTTTGAAATATTTGTAGGTACTACTTTGTTTCTAAGAATACTCTCAAATGTTTAAACAAATTGAAATTTTCTTAAAAAATGTCTTTCATTTTACTAATGTTGTCTGTTGTTTATCGGTATAGAGAGGGCAAAATTAGTGTTTTTTATTTAATTTTTCCACAGATTTAATTAGTATGAGATATCTGTTTTTTGCAGGAATGTTCTAAATATTTTTTTATACAATTTTAATTTGTTTAAACACTTAAGAATATTATTATAAAACAAAGAACAAAAAAATAAAATAAAATGTTTGAGAAAAATATAATAAGAAAACAAGTATTCTTTGAAACCAAATTAGTACTTAAAAATATTAAAATCTGTCGAAAATTTTGTGAGATACAAGGATTCTCCAGCATTTTTTAGGTAAACTATGTACATGAGCAAACACGTATTCTTTAAATCAAACCAATTGTTTTAACAATTGAAAATGAGTTTAAAAATGACTAAGAATTCCTAAATTAACTATTATTACCCTAGAACCCTCAACATTTATGGTAGATTCTTATTCTCTTACAAATTCTAAACAATTTACTGAAACACGAAATTATTTGTAAAATATCATTGTATTTAAATATTGCATTTATAAATAGCTGACTTTTTTCCATGAATAATCAATGCAAAATTTTATGGTCTTACGCCATACTTAAATATTAACCGATTTGGCTCATATCTGGAGATTATGAGTACATATAAATCAGAACCACCCTGATGACCATTGAATAAAAAACATTCCTTATTATAGCCCAGGCGGAAATGTTATATATAGTTTATATATAGTGTGAAGTATTATATATAATATTCATTTGTTTTATATAAAAAATGTATAAAACAAATGAATATTATATATAATACTTCACACCATATATAAACTATATATAATATTTCCACCTGGGAGGATTATTGTACAATATGCAAAGACGGTCTTTTTGTATCCGGATTCGGTGATACAGTACCCTCTCACTTATCGCAAGAGGCTGGGACTGGGATTCGCGTTAAATGAGTTCCCCCACTACATCAAAAAACGTTTTTCCCTTGCGCTTTATCCTCATATCTGATTGGTTGAGAAAATCGAATCTATTCAAAAAAGTTCATGTCAAAATTTGACAGTTGATTAAACAAGTTAGAGAGAATATTCAGAGGTTATTATACTAATTTTACCTATACAAATCCAAAAAAGAACGTAGTGTAGTGTTACAAGTGTTCTTTGAACAAAAGTTTAATATTTGAGAATTCTGGATAGGCAGACATTAAAGTTTTTTCCTTTTTCGGTCTAGAATTGCTAGCCATTTGTGAATTAGGTACTTAAAATGAAAGAAAGAATAAAGTATTAATCTTAAGTAGGTTACATTGAATGTCAATATTTAGAAAAAAAATTATGTTTACGCGCGAGCATTTTGTTTAATGCGTGCGCTTGCATGTGTCGGCAGTGGGAGCAACACAACTAGGGGAAGTCGCGATATCTGGTAGTGCGATAAGTGGGAGGGTACTGTAAAGGTATCGTTTCATTTTAAGATAAAATTTTCTATATTTTTTATTCAAATACATAGTTCTTATTTAATTCTTCATATTTCTACGAAATGTTTTTTTTAGATAAAGATATCGTTTTAGTTTAGGATAAAATGTTTGACACTTTTTATTAATATAAATTGTACTTATTTAATTTTTTATATTTCTACGACAGAATTTTTAATTAATATTTAATTTATTTTCACATTTTCTCAAGAGAAATATATATATATATATATATGGGTCCGACCGGCACTGCCTTGCGGTACCGCTTATATTTTATATCTCACAAACAGTTCAAACAAAAATAATGAAACAATAATTGCCAATTATTATATAAACAGCAATAATATTATTTTAAAATCAAACAACAATTATTCATTGTAAATGTAATATTTTATATTTATACTTTCTACTCCCAGAACAGTGACTAAATTCTCTGCAAACGTTTTTCGCTCTCATAAAATATCTTCTCTAAAAAAATGTCTTTCGCACACGCCGTGACTGGTTTTTGCTACAAAATTTTCCCTTGAGATGGCTTTTTGCCAAGCTTTTAGATTTTCTTCACCTTTTGGCGCGTAAAAGAAAAGAAATTTTCCAGAGCAGCTGTTATAACCTGACTTACATCCAGGGAGAATACACCGCGTTCCACCCATTTTAGTTATTTTAGTGCCAACATGTATTTTAATAATATTAAAACAATTTTACAGTTTCATTTGTAACACAGAAAACCGATTGCCATTGCGAAAAAGGTCGGTCAAATTAATTTTTCACCAATCTTTCCTATGCTTGCCATGTAAAAACAGGCTGGAAAGTCTCCCAGCGCCATCTGCGCTCCACGCTTCATTTGACCGTACTAGTGAACTAACGTCGTTGCAGGGGGCTGATTACAATTCAATGGAAATTAACAAACGAAGATTACGGTTTAATTTTATTAGGTCGCCTACTGGTAAAACTATTTCAATACAATTTTTCTGCCGCTGTACTGGGTTCAACGACGAGTTCACATTGTCCTCTTCAGAGTCGGAAAGCCCTCATATTAGGCTTGGGAGGTATGAGGGTTACTACCCCCAGGACGGCAACAGGAACGAGACCAACTATATCATTCGAGACTGATGATGGGAGCAATTATGATTACAC
>CAKNWW010325769.1:0-10655 GCA_932074435.1 Andricus kollari
AAAAAAATCACTCAGTAGGCTTAGCTAAACCAACATTTTTGAATAGCCTAGATTATTCTGTTTTTTCCAAACATTAAGTACTATGTTATTAAGAAAGACTACAAGGATAGCATTAGAATGTAGTTATTACACAAGTCGCTATAAATTCTGAGTCTAAGCTGTAAAGCTGTATCTACATATATATTCAACCAACATGATTAATTTCCTGCCAAGAAAATAATATTTTGTTTACAAGATAATTAAATTTGTATGAATAAATATGGTTAAATCAATTACTTTTTAACTGAATTGATCAATTTTTAACTAAAAAATATAAATTTTAGGGCAAAACTGGAATCGTTACAATTTTATGTAAAAAATTAACTTTGATAAAAAAACGAATTTTCAACTAAATTAATCAATTTTTAGCTAAACTAATGAAGTTTTAATGAGAAAAGTAAACTAAAAAGCAAAAGGTAAATTTTTTAACAAAAAAATGAATTTTGTACGGAAAAAAAAAAATTTTTCAACAAAAAAAATTATTTTAAAATTTAAAAAACAAAATGTTGCATTTTTAGCCAAAAGATATAAAATTCCTACAATAACCGATACATTTTCGAACCAATCATATACATTTTCATCCAAGAAGATTAATTTTCGACCAAATAAGCAGAATTTCAAACATACCACATGAATTTTTCAACGAATAGTTGGATTTTTATAAAAAAAGAAAGTTTTCATATAAAATAGTATGTTTAAATCATCAGGTAAGAACATTAATTTTCCATAAAAAAAGAATTTTGTAATAAAAAAGTTAGCGGAACTTTGAACAAAATACATGAATTTTCAACCAAATAGTTGAATCTTTGACAAAAAGATGGATTTTTGAGAAAAAGAATCAGTTAAGTTTTAAACTATAATAAAATTAATTTTCAATTTTAAAGACGTATTTTATACAAAATAGTTTCTTTTGTATCAAAATAAATGAATTTTCAATTAACACGATGTTTTAACTCAACACTGTTGCATTTAGCCTAAAAAGACGAATTTTCAACAAAATAGTCGAATCCACAACCGAGAAAGATCTTCCAGTCAATATGGAAAGAAAATTTCGTTCAAAATGTTGAATTTTCATGTCAAGAAGACAAATTTCTACAGAACGGTTGAATTCCTAAACGGAAAATATCAATTTTCAACAAAGAATATAATGTCCAACTCAATGGCTTAATTTTTTAACAAGAAAGTTTAATTTTCAAAAGAATAACAAAACTTTTAACTGAATGAAAAATTTTTAACGACAAGATGAATTCTTCACAAAAAGGTTATAAAATTGAAAAATTATAAAATTATATTAGCACGTTTGCTATTATAAATCAAATTTCATTAAGATTCCACGTTTCTTTATTTAACAGAGCAAACTTTACGGTACACCGGACTCTCAGTTTCACTCGAGTTTCGGGCCACCTGAACCGTTTCCAATTGGAATGCATAATATTGCGCAGTATACTCGTCTGAGAACTCGCACCCTGCGGACCGGGAGTTGGGTGTATCTTACATAGAGAGTGGGATTAGATGGTGAAAATGTCAGAAAAACGCCTTACGTAATGTTTTGCTTGACCCCTGAACTTCAACTTCTGTTTATAAAAATTCCCTAAATTTCCCGGACTTTCCGGAATTCCCTACCCTGTAGCAACAATGTATTAAAAATTATTTCGTACCGCATTTGCACGATTGAAAGAAGTTTCATTCCACAGTGTTTTCATCGCTGTCGCCAGATACGGAAATACGGATGGTCTCTTCTGGTTCAACGACAAACTCTTCTTCGTAGACACCTTTGCTCACCAACTATGTTCCTATCGTCCACTGAATGGAGCCGTATATTGTGCTACTATAGGTATCGAAATATTTTTTATTTTTTCCTTCCTTATTGGAATTATCTTCAACCGTGAGAATTTTTAGAGTTTTGAAGCCCTGGGTAGAAACCCTTATAGGTCAGGTGTACCTCCCACAGTGGGGAAAAAGACTTTTTTGGTTCAAAATAACGTGCAGCCCACAAATATCGACTGACTTGGACAAAAGAATTTGAAAGAAAAGCTGATGAGATTTCTAAGAGAGCTGTCTAGCTTGATTTTTAAATTAGGGTTTCAATTTTTTATGAATAAACAAATATGACCAAAAAATGGCCACTTTTTCTATTTGACGTTCCCAGTGCTCGTCAATAAGAGAAAAATTGTTAATATGGCCCAATTTTTATAGAGTAACATTAGTTAATGATGTGCCAATATTATATAATAAACAAACAAAATATGTATGATCAAATTATTTGTTGAAAGAATGGTTTCGACGATTTTCCATAATTTTACGTTTTCTTAAGATATATTGCAGGAAATTTGAATGGAAACAATATAATAATAAAAAAATTTCATCTTAAGATTATAGTTGGTTATATTTAAAACAAAGTCAACGAACAAATGAATTAATCAGGCATTTTTGCCTGCAGACTTCGCAAAGAAACGAGACAAAGGTTTCGATACATTTCGCATTTATACACATACATTTATATACATAAATTTATATATGCAAATGCATATATATATACACATACATTTATACGCATACATTTTCGCATTTTTGGGGTATCTGTCGACGGAAAAATTCTGAGAAACTTAAATTGAAAGGAGTGAGATTGAAAACAAAACTTTTTAGGCGACAAATACCCAAATAATGCGTGTTTTTATTAAATTTAATAAAAATATAACATAATTTATATAAATTGTTCAAACAGTTCATTATTGTTTTTATCAATTTTCTTTCAGAATAGAGACAGAATGTTGCATTTTTCCCCCAAATTTTCCACCTTTTGTCCAATTTTCGATTAGAGAGAGATACTAGGTCGAAAAGGAACAACTTTTTGGCTGCATAACCCGTACATTCCTGTAGTTGTACTTTCTATAAACTTGGTCGAATATTAAAACTACAATAAAATACATCAATATACAAAAAACAAATGGTTTTAGCTTTTTGTACTTTCTCAAAAAAATTATCCACCAGGGAGGCTACGAAACCCTATTTTTAGTCGTGAGGTGCCTACTTTTACTAATTTGTAATAATAATTTTTTCCACAGGTACCCTACTCATATCTTTTGCTGTTCCTCTTCGAAACTATCCCACTAGGTTTTTAGTGGGTGCAGGTAAAGAAATTTTTTTTGTCTTTTGGAATGGTGAAAAAGATGTGACAAATCCTCGCACTCGTCATGTGATAACTGTGGAAGAAGATGTCTTAGGCACCAGAATTAATCATGGAAATGTCGACCGAGCGGGCAAACTATGGTTTGGTAAGAAAATTTACTGAATTTGAGTTTAGAATTGAAGTCAAATACGAGGGGGAAACAACTTCTAAAAATATGGTCCAGCTGAGGCGGATTGGCCTGGATTATAACCGATTACCCTGGATTAACTACATATACAGATCTACTCTGGATTATCTAAGATTACACTGAATTTTATAGGATTAGTCGGGATAACATAAAATTATGGCGGAGTACTCTGCCTAGATAATAGACTCTCGCGAATTTTCAATCACAAAGATTTAACCCCGGTGGCAAAATCTGCCTGTATTTTTTTAGGGGCCTTCCTGCAATCGCGTTTGCAGATAAATGCAGATATATATTCCTTCTTTTATCTGTAATGCTCCCCAATTTCTCTGCTAATTTGGTCTCCCGGATATTTGCGTGAAAATTAGTATGCAGAGAATAATAATTTGCAGCGAAATGCAGAGAAGCTCTGCTTCTTTCTACAATTCCTCTGGAAACCAGATCTTATAAATGTGAAGTTCAAAAATAAATTTTCGACCAAAAGACAACGATTTTTTAACAAAATAGTGCAATTTTAAGCCAAAGAAATGAATCGTCAACTAAAATCAGGGATCTTGAACAAAAACAATAATTTTTTAACAAAATAAATCCTCTACAAAAATATTAATTTTCAACCAAAAAAGAAGAATTCTCAACAAAATAATGAAATCCTTGAACGAATTAAAGGAGGAATTTCCAAAAAACAATTGAATTTCGAATCAAAAAGGATACTTTTAAACATCATTTGTCAATTTTCAAACAAAAGTAGGAATAGTCAAATTATCAGTTAAAAAAATGAATTTTCTATGAACAAATATTAATTTCTTATCAAAATATTTGAACTTTCAATCAAAAAGATACATTATCAACCCAGAAGATAAAAAGAAGAACTAATTTACTTAAGCTTCTATCGAACCTAAGGAGCACATTCTCATCAAGAAACTCGCGCTTCGCGCTCTATATTTGTTTTAAAAATTATGAAAACCTCGCGCTCCATGCTCATTTCTGGTTGCCGTATAATAGAAACCCAAAAGTTTCAGCGCGCTTACATCGCGTGATCTTGTCGTCGCGCTTCACAACGACGATATGTTATGTTCTATGTTCTTCAGATGAAAATGACTAAATTTGTATATAATTTAAAATGAAGAAGGAAATTCCTTTACTTCGGTGTATATTTCCGTATCTTCCTAATAAATCATACAATCAGAAAATTTTTTTCCAGCTATCTGAAAATGAGAGAAAAAAAGTATCTAACTCGTTATCTAACTTTAGCTCGAAAGTTTGATCAAGCCTAGGGCGCGCGACTGTTGGTTCACGCGCTTTGCGCTCGATTATATATTTATCTCGCGCTTCGCGCTCGATACTGTATTTACCTCGCGCTATGAGCTTGGTCTTTGTATTTCTCCAATATTTGTGCACAGACCGTTTAAAATTCAAATTCAAATCATCGACAACTGTAATTTGGTGATTGCGAATTCTCTTTTGTTACAGCTCCTTCGGATTTAACGAATACATTCTCATCACGTTCCTCGTGCTTCGCACTCGATTTTGTCAAAAATGCAAAATTTGCTGTTGTCCATTCATCTTTTTTCGTACCTTGCGTCGTTTTTACAAAAAAATTTTTATGTTTAATGTTATTTTTTATTATTTTTAACGATAAAAATTGGAATTTTCGATTTTTCAAGAAAATTAAAAAAAGTCTCAGAACAATATTATAGGATGTTCAAAAAGAAACATTTTTCTCCTTTTGACTTTATTTATGTCATGCGTTGTTTGGCTTAAAATGTTCATTTTCGTTTGTTTTTTGGAATTTTGTAAATGCTATAACTCCAGTTTTTTTTTATTTATTTTTTTTTTAAAGTCATGGCGGTAAACTGCTTGTCTTTCAAGTTATTACAAACATCCACACATAAAATGTTCAAATTAAAAAAAAGGTGGTCCCAAAAATGTTGAAAAAGCGCTCTCTTTTTGAATCTTTATCCAAAATGTCTGGCTAACGAACTTGACCTTCATTTTAGGATACTTGAAGAGTATACCAAAGCGACGGTCCGTTCTATTATCATATTTTGAATTAAATCATAAAGCTACGGACGAATATTTATATTGATTCCGGCTCAGAAGTGGATCACTGCGGAAGACAGTAATTATCACGGATTACAATTTAACTAAAGCGGATTACAGGTCGGATAACCGATCGGTCCAGAGGATTACCAGAGTTGTTTCCCCTCGGTCAATTATTATATTTAAAATTGCATATTACATTCCAGGCACGATGATCGATCCTTCAGGAGCATATGGATATGATTTGGCAAGTTTGTGGTCTTACGCTTCGGTGAGCAGGAATCTTAAAAATCAAATTCAAGGTCTTGGTTTGAGCAGTGGATTCGTGTTTAACGAAAATATTCGTCCTTCTAAAATCTATTACATCGATTCTCTGACATCTAAAATCGTAGCCTACAATTTACATAGCGTACGAGGAATTATGGGTAAGTTTTTAATAACAAAATTGTACTGAAAAAAATTAATATTGAAGAAGAAAACGAATTTTCAACAAATGAATGCATTTTCAATAAAAAAGTTAATTTAAAAAAAAAATAGTTAAATTTTCAAAGAAACAAAATTATTTTACTATCAAAAAGATTGATTTTCAACAAAATAGTTCAATTTTCAGTTTAAATTATTATTCTGTATATAATTAAAGAAAAAAATGTCAAAAAACCATCGCAGGGTCCCACTGGGAGAAACTGCCATCTAATAATGATATCGGCTCCCAGTAGAAACGCGGTAAATCATTTTTATAGCAGCGTCTCACGACCGTGAGCGGGTGGCATGATAAAATTACGACGACAGGCTGACGAAACCCCCGTGTGTCTTGAGCAGACGAAGCGAACCAAGGATGACTGCTTCCTGCATCCATCACGCAAGTGCCTTGGCAAATTTTCGGCACGCGGGAATGGCTTTAGGGTTACGAATCAGTGATATTTTCGCACTTACGAGAGCACCGATCACAAGGAAAATTACTTTAACTGAAGGTTTTGCGTACAGTCGATGCAACTCACTTTTAAGCTCTTGATACCTCTCCTACTTCTCCTTCACCTTGGCAGTGACGTTGTAGTCGACAGGATACGAGAATTCGATCATGAATGCGGTTCGTTTCTCGAAGTCTTGGAGAACGATGTCAGGCCGCGAGTGTGTAACGGAGACTGCTGTCCAAAAATCGTGGTTCCAGAAATTTTGGCACTTCTCGTTTTGAACACGGGTGGAACACCCAGATAGTACGTTTATTTGATACTCTGCGTGTGCATGATACGCTCTGCACATAACGCTGGGAACATCTGGACATAAAATTCAGTCACGGTATACTAAGGTGGAAATAACACCCTCCTGGCATGCGAAAATAAAACCTTCTGTATCTGAATTAAGCCCTGATGATCGGAGAAAAACAAAAGTTTGCTCCTTCGACAAGCACTGTTTTTGTACATTCCTGTGGAAAATTTCAGGCATTTTCTTGTCGAGTAGCATATTGGTCGCAGAAACCTTGTTCATCGCTTGAAAAAATGCCCACGTATGTATATGTCTCACCAGTGTTCAAATGTCTTCAGTCGTGCATATAAAATGCATCAGTGAACTTATGCTGGCGATGGTAGTGTCGCCACTGAGATATCCAGAAGAATTTCGTAGTGCGAGAGATAGAGACAGAAATGTGATGCAACAAAGCAAAGCGCTTAAGGTATCTGAAAGACGTCCCTCTGGAAGGTGAAGTTGTTCGTTGTCATGCGATAATTTCCAGATGAAGATATTAAATCTAGTTTTAGAACGGAACATGAATCTTTTGATGTATCCCACTATATGCGGATGCACCTTTAAGCTTTCCAATAGACAGATGACAAGCATGTGAGAGGTTGAATCGAAAGCTTTCCGGTAGTCAATCCAGGCCATTGACAGGGTGCGCTGATAGGCTGCACCGTCTTTACTGACGAACCTGTCAATTAGCAGGTTTTCTCGACATCCTGCTACACCCTTTTTCGAGCCACGTTGTTCGTACATCTCTCGCCACACAGGCTCAATTCTTCAGACAATCCTATTGTTCATGTTAGCTGTAAATATCTTACACAGTGTCTTCAAATAAGTTGAAGGCCCGTAATTCTCTGGGTTAGACAAGTTCCATTTTTTCGGCAGGAGTATAGTGCGTCCTAATACCAGCCGCTACAGAATGGGCGTATCCGACTTTAAATATGAGGTGAATATGCGGGGCAAATGATAGTGTGTAGAAGTAAACTTCTTTCATCAGAAGTTCTTGATACCACCTGGTCCTGCAGCAAAAAAGTTCATCGTGCTTCTAAGTGCTTTTTTCACCTCTTCAGTAGTGACTGATGGACAATCCTCCTCAGATATTATGAGGTTGTTGCAAAACTCCTTGAAGCGGATAATATTATCAGTATTTTATTTCAACTTCAGTGTTTTTGGGAGCTTGTATACCTGTCTCCAAAATGGTTCTACCTTGTTGGGCTCGGGTGTATTTTTGACAGAAACAGGATGATCACTGAAGAGGCGAGAAGAGTCAGCGAGAAACTGTTGATTCTCCCTAATCCATCTATCCCTCTTCTGTATTTTCTTCCTTGCGTCCGATAACACCCGTATTTGGCCAACAATGTGCTGCTTGATTGTCAGCAGCTTTGACTTGTTGAGTGTATGATAGAAGATCCTTAGTTCTTGAGCGAACTTTGGAACCCTTTCCGTGAACGGCCTACCAGATGTTATGTAGTCAATCACACATTGAATACGGAACGCATTCTATCTTGCCCATCCAGTCGGCCATTTCAGCCAGATCTTGGGGCTTAGGAGGAATCTGTATGTTGATGTTCCCCCTTGTCCTGAAATGGCGATCATCTCTCAGAAGCTGCCTGCTTTCCGCGGTTCGTCTTAATTTCGCTTCCTCATCTTCGTCTGCATCTTGTTCAAGCACCGTTTGGGGAAGCGCTCAGCGTACACATCTATTTTTCAAAAGATAACTTAAAAAAGTGTGGGTTACAATTTCGGACAGTTCTAGTATTTTCTCAATCCTAATAATGAGAATGTAAAAATTAATTTTGGATAAGACAAACGAATTTTTCACAAAACATTAAAATTTGCATTCCAGGAAATGATTCTTTGACCACAAGCATCAATTATAATTCTTTACGGAAATTTGCTGTTCCAACATAAAATTATATTCATTTACAACATTCAGTATTATAATTGAGAGATATTGTGGACTACCTCAGGCTTAGATACTTAGGCTTAGATACTTAGGGTTAATGAATAGAATGACAGGAAATGTAAGTTTTTATAATTCAACTCGTGATAAAATCATTTTTTTTAGGGCAGCCTAAAGACATCTATGCCTTCTCTCAAAATGAAATAGAAGGCCTTCCGGCTCGTCTGGCAATTGATCAGAGAGGTTGGCTCTGGGTGCCTATTATTGGAGGTTCATGTGTAAGGATGCAATGTCTTTGAAGATATTCTCAAACATGAAACTTGGAATAAAACTATTTTTTTTATTTTCCTCAGGTCGTTGAAATAGATCCACTTACTAAAACCAGGCATCGATCTATTCACATAGAAGGAGCACCTGGAGTCAGCTCATGCACTTTCGGAGGTCCTCTCTTGGATATTTTATTTGTAGCAACGATGGGACGTACTGGAGGCGATTTGGGTGGTCATATTTTCGTTGTCTATGGCCTCGGCGTGACGGGACTGCCGATAAACGAATGCGAGTACCTGTAAAATCGCGTCTGCGATTACGAAACTATGTACTTTAATATTTCTAAGTCAATTATACAGAGTTTCCATATATGAATTGAAAGTTTCGATCATTCCTTTATTTATTTACCAAATTTCTCTCATTTAAAGCGAACGCAACAATTCATTATTAATCACACTCAGTTCAGGGGGACACGACTCGAAATTCGGCCCACCGGAATTAAATTTCTCCAGATTACCTAAATTTACTCCGGATTGCATCGGATTACTCTGGATTACATAAAATCATGGGAAATTATCCGCCTATGTGACTTTTCAACCAAATACAAAATACACCAGCTTTTAGCAAAATAGTTTAATTTCTAACCAAAACATAAGTTAACAACCTAAAAGTTTAATTTTCTACCGAAAAAGACGCATTTTCAACAAAATACCTGAAATTTCAATCATTCCATCAAAAATTCACTTGTAAAATTTTCAATTGAAAAATTTATTTTTCACCAAAAAAGAACAAATTTCCAACAAATAGTTAAATTTTCAACGATACAGAAGAATTTTTAACTGAAATGATGAACCGTCAACTGGAATAGTGAAATTTTAAGTTGAAAAATAAAGTTGTGACCGGGAATAACGATTGTTTAAAAAAATGGTTCCATTTTTTTCTCAAAGAAATTAATATTTAACAAAGAGATGAATTCTCAACAATAAATGTTATATTTTTTATGTTGTGGTACTGATAAGATAAATGCCGTAAATAATTTGATGTTAACACTTTTTTGTCTACTGGTCTAATATCAAAAATTTTTAAATATTGATTTGGAGTTCCACGAGGAGTAGGAAAGGGATAGAAATCTATTTAATTTTTTACAAAAGAATTTTAACACTGGAAACATTAATTTTTAACAAAATAAAAAGATTTTTCAACAATTAGTTAAATTGCCAAACAAGGAGATAAATTCAGTTAAAAGATAAATTTTCAACCAAACAACGATTTTTTAGCAAAATAGTTCAATGATCAATGAATGAGCTGAAATTTCAACTAAAATGATGAACCCTGAACCAAAACAATAACTTTTCAACTACACTGTTGAATTATCTGCAAGGAAATTAATTATCAAGCAAAAAAGACAAATTCTCAACAAAAAATGCCATACTTGATATTTCAACCAAAATATGTTTTGTAATTTTAAATTAAAAATAGTTGATGTTAACGAAAACCACCAACGAAAACTTTTCAACCAAAAAGGACACTTTTTATCAATGTTGTTTATTTTCCACAAAGAAGTCAAATTTCAAATAAAAATTTGAATTTTCATTTTAAGAAAGGGATTTTCAATTAAGAAGATTGATTTTCTACAGAAAAGACAAATTAGAATAATTAAATTTTTAGTTGAAAAATTAATTTTTAACAAAAAAGATAAATTTTTTACGTCATAGTAGAATTTTCTACATTCAGCAAATGGGTTAAATTTAAACAAAAAACATGACTTTTCAACCGAAAAATACCAATTTTTAACCAAATAGTTAAATTTTCCGTTAAAAAATTAATTTTTTACAGAAAATAGAATAATTAAATTTTCA
>CAKNWW010325845.1:0-11561 GCA_932074435.1 Andricus kollari
AAAAAAAACACAATTTTGCTTAAAATAAAAAACCTAGAATAAGATAGTAATTAATAATATCATTTAAGTACGTGAGAATGAGATGTTTCTAAAGATACCTCAAATTTTTGTCAAGCATATGTTCGGAACATTTACACGTTCAATCACTAGCGGCCATATTATATTCCCTCACCAGGCGGACAACCGCGCTACTCAAAAAGAAGTACTTCCTCTATACCACGCAACCAATCAGATTTTCCCGCGAAAATTCAAAAATTATACTTTTTAAACATTAAAAAAAAATGTTAACTTAATTGAAAAAAATGTTCCTTCCGTAGGTACATTATTTTTTTGGTGTTCTTTTAATTTTACTAGGAAAAAAAATATTTGAAAATATGCAACAACCCCATTGGACTATTTAAAAAATATGGCGTTTTGAACATTATAAATGTAATTAGATGCGGTATTTTTTTAATAAAGAAGCTAAAGTACACCCGATGTAGTCGAAATTTAAATAAAAAAACAGTGAATTTTATCAAAGATATTAATCAAAAGCAAAAAGGATTATATAAATTCTGAAGAATTAAAAATTTAAAACATTAAAAAATTAATATTTTTCGCACAGAAGCACATATAAATAAATAAATTTTGATGTTGGACAATCAAAATTCAATAATTATTTAACTAAAAACATCGCGAAAATGTATACATTTATAAAATATTATTTACATTTGATATAATATTTTTTAACAACAAATAAAATTAGTAGATGTTCATATTCTTTCAGACAAATTTTTTTTACCAAAATAAGTGAAACTATAACCTCCTTAAGTGCTAGAACATAAATGATTAAAGTGCCATATCTTCTGATCATTGCTACGTGATAATTCGAACTTTGCGTGTTTTATGAGCATTCCTTCATCATTAAAAAGCTCTACCCTAAATTCTGTAAGTCTTTATCAGTAGTGAGCTTCGTATAATATATAGTTTCAACTTACACTGTGTCTTACTGATCTTGAGTTTATCAATTAATAATTCTTTCAACTCCATTCATTCCGAGTGTATATTTGCATTCAGGGGCACTTTTAAGTATTAAGTCGGTGAAATTTAATTACAATTGCATTGATAAGCATTCTTCTTTATACTCAACGAGTGGATAAGATAGAAATATAAACATTCTGTGAAAAAAAAATGTACTCTATATAATCCAAGCATTTTACCGTCTAAGTCAAATAGCTTCAAAAGAAAAATGTATTCATTTTTGTATTAATTTTTTTACTGAGATAAAAGCCCAGCAGACAATTGACCAATTATAGGAAACATTGATTTATCATTTCAGTACTTTGGAATTAATCTTATAAACACGAAAAATTCTAATGTGAATAATTAAATCTATTATTTGTTCAAGACATTCATAATATTTAAAACAGAATTTATGAGTCGAAACTTAAATAATTTTGTATTGTTCTTGTTTTAGAACTAACCGGTAACATACATATATAGACAAAATATAAATAATAAATTAGCGTATAATTTCTGTATAAGGATGATTACGCGTGATATTAATAATAAATCGTCGTTTACACATGAATAATAATTTTAATTCGGGCTTACATTCAAATACACAATCATTTTTTGAATAATAATTCAAATTAATATAATATTTTTTATTTTAAAACAAACAAATTTGTCATTTATCTCTTTTTGGCTGATATGAAAAGTATTCGCGCAAAGGATTCCGTTTGGCATTAAAGTAAAGAATAGGTAAAAATGTAGAGCTATTTATATATAGTAAGGTATAGGGTGGACTACGGAAAGTATTTTTTCTATTTCTATAGGTTGTCTCTGCCATAATGTAAAGGCAAACGAATAAATGAGTTTGGTCGTTATACGGAGAAGTTTTTTTTCATATTGTATTATTTTCACTATACTTATATTGACATTATCATTAACAATGGAAAAAACATTTATCTGCAGAGAGAAAAATAATAATTACATATTGCAGAAAAAATCATAAAATTCTAAATATATACTACATAGAAAAATAGCTATAAAAATATTTTTAATGGCAATTATGTAACTCCCAAAAAATTACATCACTAAAGATTGTATAATTCTTTTAATCCAAAGACAAATATTTATATTTTAATTATTTTCGGAAGAGTAGGAATATAAGTAAAATTATAATTAAAAAAAATATCGCATAACATGAAGAAGGCTACGTGGAAATATTTAATTTACATATTTTTATTGACAGACCCGACAAAAAAATCTGAAAATAAAAACGGAACTCTTCGCAATTGCATTCCATTTTCTCCATTGCACTTGGATTTGAACCCACGACAACGTATTAGATATGGAATTTTCATGCTGAAATATAATGCTATGCATGCACAGTTGGCAGTGTACCATCTGTTTACGTGGACTTGTTAGTTGAAAATCTGATCGCATTAATTTAGACGTGCACAGTTGGAAGTCTCCCATCTGTGCACGTGCCCAATTGGGAGTGCTCCATCTGTGTACGCGCACGGTTCTTCCATTGGCCAACAACGTGAACAGTTGTTCTGTGTAGAGTTGTACCCCTCATAAATTGAGACGTGCGCAGTTGGGAGTCAACCATCTGTGCACCTGAACCATTGGTAGGGTACCATCTGTGCACGTCAAAATGTTGGCGTGCACAGTTAAGAGTGTCCCAATTGTGCACGTGCACAGATAGAAGACTCCCAACGTTGCACGTCGAAATGGCGTGTGCACAGTTGTGCCTGTGGCCATTAACGCGCACAATTGGGCTCGTGCATAGTTGCTCCATGCACAGTTGTACTCTTCCCAAATATTTCAAGGACAAGTCACTGCCGCGACATCCTTGAAAAATTGTGATTCCTTATGCAACTTTTTGTTCAGAAACACCGCTCATTACTCCAGTTTCAAAATATAAATATTATAATAATAAAAAATGTCTTTCATTTATATTCAATATTTATATCATTTTGTTTGACTGTTTCTTTATAATGAATATTTATTTTATTCTTATTATACTATTTTTGTATTTTTTATTTTAATCTCATATAAAATTAATAATAACTAAAATAAAAATGTTCAGTTGAATGAGGAAAAATCAGAATTTTCTATACAAAAAATTTTCCTCGAGTGAAAGTGGTAAATGTTGTAAACCCCAATTTTTTCGTAGGAAAAAATTTTCAAAGACGTTTTTCTCGAGAATGGCTGAAAGGCGCATCTTATTACTATAACATAATACAAGTTTAGTAGTGATTCATTACTGGGAGTAGTATGCATCAAAACACAATAATTCCGAACGGTGTAGGTTACCCTTATTATATTGCAATTAGTATAAATTTTAGATTTTGAAAGTTGATCTCAGCATTTAAAACTTTGGAAAACCATACTAGTAGAATTTGACTGTGAATTAGCATAGAACAGATGGCTGACGACACTTTCAGGAGAAATATGAATTATATCTGAACTGATAACTCTGATAAAAACTATGACAAAAGGCTATTCAACAACATCAATTTCAGGTCACGGACATCGGCAAAAGATTAATTCACTCTCATTTCCATTTTTCCCCGGCTTCCTGTTCCACCATCCTGATTACTCTGACTATAACTCTCTCTCTCTCTCTCTCCCTTTTATAAGTGAAGACCTGTTCGGAGCTCTAATGGCAAAAACCACAAAAGAGAATTAATAGCTTCAACCTCTTCAACAGAAATTTGCCTAATGGAAAATGAATAATTTCGAACATAGCTCTATAATCGGAAAGTCTGAATCGTGATTGTAGAAGTAGTACTTAATATTAGTCGCGAAAGGCGAAATCGATCGATCCATAGATTTCCATAAATTCACCTTGCCCCTGACAGCAGGTTGTGCAGTAGTAGGCGTCCCGGAGCACCGCACGCGCCCCACCCGCGCCGACCCTGGAAGCGTCGCGACGCCTCGGGTGCCCAGTGAGAGGGTGCCGCTCGTACGTCTCGCAAGGCTCTCCTCTCTTACTACCATTTCTGTTTTCTTAGTCGAGTGTCAGTTTTCAAAGGACCTTCCGCCATTCGAAGTATCCTTATGGTGAACCTCGAGAAGAAATTGCGCGACCTCGTTGAGCAAAAACATTTTCCCGGGACCTCAGAATACTCAAAACTCAATCATAAACAGTGCGACACGCTGCAAAAAGGAAAAGCTTCAGGGACAGCAAAGTTGCCCGTGAATATTTCAATTCGCATCGATCCACGTTAACACGTGCAATGTGCTTAGTCCTTCTGTTCGTCCGTATCTCGATCGTTTCTATCTCTACGTCACAGTTTCTTTACATACAGTACATATAGATATATATTTGATGTGTATACTCGTATATAGATACAACATATATATTTATATTTACATTCATAGAGAGGCACGCTTCAAAATTGGTCTCATACTCTCCCACGTATGAATTTTTTAAAAGTTCTCTTGTGCTGCGTGAGGTCACTGTCAATGTCAGTGTGTTAACTGGTTCTAATGTGGGTCAATGATTTTTAATTGTGTGTTGATGAGTTTTTTTGTGTGGAAATTCTAACATTGTAATGATGCTTTTCAAATTCACATGTTCACTTTATGTGTGCAGAGATGGAATGTATTTTGATTGTGCTTCATTAATTAAATAGGTTCATTTATACCATTCCTTTTTAGAAAATCGTTACACCTTAAAATTGGTTTGTATTAAATGCAGCAAAATTTGTCTGGATTTAAGCAAAATTCGCTTAAATTCAAGAACTCATCTGGATTCCAGCATGGAGTCTTCGATTCGGACAAATTTTTCTTTATATCGGATAAATTTTTCTTAATTGCAGGAAGTTTTTACTGGATTTAATGTATGAGAATTTAGGTGTAATAATTTCATGTATTTTTTACAGTGATAATTTCAACACAAACAAAATAATTAGTAAAATATGAAGATTACTATGAGAATTTTTCTGACACTAAGAAGGAACATTCAATAGCCTACAAATTAAATTGAGTTTACCACTGTTCGTATTTTTTAAATATTTTTTACCAGTGCATGTTATTAAATGCGTTTGAAATATTAGTTGTTGTAGAAATGTTGAACTTTGCCCATTCTTTTACTCTTCCAATCTAATAATTATGAAAAAAGACATCTAATTTTAAATTCCAGTTGATATGAAATATCCAATGCTGTAGGTAAATTTTACATTTTAAAGGTAATTTTTGTTGTGAATACTTTTTTACTTCAATTCTTAATTCAATTGCAACAATTTGCAATAATTTAATTGATATCAATTGAATTTTATGAGGCATGCATAGGTCGGTTTGTTTTCAACTATTTTTACATTCTCATCATAATGAGAAGGTATTACTAGTTTTAAGTAAAAACTGAATATCGCGGATTTCTTTAAATCGCCACGTTTCGAGACCCACTGAATCCGAAAAAACAGGTTTTGAGATGGTGTATGTCTGTCGTTGTTGTAGTTTTTATCGTCGTTGTTGTCGTTGTCTTCTGTATGCAGGATAACTTTTGAAAGACTAATCGGATTAGATTGCAGTTTGGCACACAGTTTTAGGGGCCAAAAAGAAAGATCGAGTTCTATAACCAACATCTTTTTACCAACGGTTCTCGCTTTAACCACAAAAACAAATAATTAAGAATAAAAAATTCCATTTTGCGGTCAGGGACACAAGCTACGGAAAAAATGATAAGATGAAAGTTGTTCAACCAAAAAATATATCAAAATATTACAGGGGCTATAGATTGCTTAGTGAAAAATAATTTCAAATACAATAATTTTTAAAACAGTGTAAATTAAGTACAATACAGCCGAAATTGTAAACAATTAAGCAAGAAATATATCCTGTAATTTCCATTATAAAAATCTTTAAAAAACAAGATACTTTAATAAGAACATAAGAAAAATTGCCCATGCCTTTTAGACTATGTATAAAGTGCGACAAAAAATATTTGACATGAATTCTTATCTTTCCCTATTTTTAAAATAAAAAACATTTGTTTCTTGGTCGCGAAACTTGTTAATACTATTCAAATTTATAGAAGTTACTTTTTTTATCTTCCTTAACACTAAAACTTACAATTTTGTATCCCAAATCATAAGTACAATTCTTCGTGTATGCCACTATAATTCCACATGTATGACAGATTAAAAAGAATGGGTTTTAAACCCCATAAGAGTGCAATTTTGTGTGAAACTTCAGATAGCTCAGATTTGACCTCAAAACATATTTCTGAACTATAAAAGTGGTAGGAAACACTTTCCGTAACAATGAAGGAAGTTTCTGTTATATGAATGAATAATCTAAAACAACTATCTAATAAAAGAAAGACACTGCTGTCTCTCACACTTTTCTTTAATTAAAAAATCCATTTTTTTTAATGATGCATTTAAAATGTTGGGCGTATGAAAAAGTATTTTGAAGTATTGTCTCCGTAAACGAGTATAATCCTTAAAATATTAGATGCAAGCTTTCAAGTTCGTTCTGAATTTTTTGCTATGAGTAAAGACAAAACAAATCAATTTTATTTTGTTAGCACAATAACAAATTCTTTTGGTGAATTCATTCATTCATTGGTTAGCAGTAGCAATACATTTTGCCAATCGATTTTTCTTCACAAAGAGAATGGAAGGCTGCATTTAATTCAATACGTGCACAAATTCAAGTTTTTCTAAAGTCTTTTTTAAATCAAATAAAATATAAAATATACGAAAATCGAATTTCCAAACTTTCAATCCTGGCAGTACGGAAATATTTACATTGAAACGGGACCGTAGCAATTCTACAAAATTAAAATCAATATCTGAAGCCTCTAC
This sequence comes from Andricus kollari, assembly GCA_932074435.1. Taxonomy (NCBI): domain Eukaryota; kingdom Metazoa; phylum Arthropoda; class Insecta; order Hymenoptera; family Cynipidae; genus Andricus; species Andricus kollari. Next base: position 6,807 of record CAKNWW010325845.1, read on the forward strand.
ACGGCTAATTCTACACGCGAGAACTCTACACAAATTAATTTATTTAACAAATTAAATATTTTAAATTCCAACTGAACGCGGTTTAATCATAGGTACATCGTAAAACTCTAGGAAGATAATGTAGCAATGGAGTGTCTACACGTACCGAAAAAATGCGGGTATTTGTACAGAAATTTCGGTGCACGTAGCCACGGCCATTTAATATGCTTGTCTACACTTACCATTTTACAATAGGTATAATAAAATATGCATAATATTTTACAATACCAGATAAACCTGACATAGTCAATATGTGCGTATACTGCCGGAAATTACCAAGCATTATTCCTCAAATGGGACAAGTTATGTAACACCTTTCCTATATGCAGGACACTCGATAGCAATACTAGGTGTGAATACATATTTCAGTAAAGATCTCTTAAAATTTAAATATTCGTTACACGGACAAAACGTTTAGGGGAATGTATTCCATATTATATGGATATGGCGGAATGAGGGACAAAAAAGAAAATAGTTACGCAAATTATACGTATAATTATAAATTATTAACAGTCAGTAATTCAGTATCGCAATCGAGTTTTACGTCAAGGAAAAATAGGCGTACGATTATTATCGTGTATATGTGCATTTTAATGTCCATAAATACGTAAAAAAAAGTAAGGCTCAATTTGAATCAGATATTGATCCTGAATTGAGATGCAGCATTTTTCAGTCAAAAGGGACTTAAATTGAGTTATTAAAGAAAAGAAAATTACATGAAGTTGCCACGGCTTTTTTCTGTGTATGTATAGGACAAAGAGTGCAAAGAAATCGGCAAATTTTCACCATGTTCGATGAAAACGATGGTTCGAGTCGGTCGAACTTAGCGGAAAAGATTACAAATTTTTCATGTAAATTTTTTCAATTTTGAAATTACCGTTACTCACCAAATACATTTGTGCTACGCTCGCCAAATTTCGGTGAACCGGTTCACCCTTTTCCAGCTTCCCTGGGCTCACCCCAATTTCCCCATTTTTTTAGTTGATTTTTGTTTGCATTACGTCCAACAGGAAATTAAATCAACATTTTGCGAAATATTTTTTTAATATAATAACTCCCCCTCCTGCAAATATTTTTGGTTAAATAAATATATATTTTTTGTAAAAATAGACTTTTATTTTAATTATTTTGAAAAAGGCTCTATACTTTTTCTCTTTAAATCTTTGAAATGTTTACAAAATATCAAAAAATAATAAACAATAGAGAAAAGTCGAGCTCAAAAACGCTTTAATAACCTTAATGATAAAAAAAAACATTTTTTGCTGCACAAAAACCTACATAAAAGGCACAGTTCTCAATTTATTCTATTCTTTAATAATGCTTTCTCGCTTAGAATTTAATCTGTAATAACACTCTCTTAACAAGAATTTAAAACGTGTGAAGCAAAGAATTGAAATTTACTTATTTCAAACAGGGCTTAATACTTTTTTTCTTAAAATATTTTAAACGTTTAAAAACTATCCAAAACTAATAAAGAAGAAAGAAAAGCCAATTACAACAAGTTTTAATAACCTCAATTTTCAATTTATTGAATTTTGCATATTTCAAATGGGGCTTGATACTTTTTTTCCTTAAAATATTTAAAACATTTAAAAATTATCCAAAAGTGATAAATAATAAAGAAAAGTCCAGTGCTAAACGCTTTAAAAACCTTAGTGACAAATAACACTTTTCTGCTATACAAAAACCTCCATAAAACTCACAGTTTTCAATTGAATTAATTCATTTAAAATGCTTTTTAACTTAGTTTTTTTAGCAGAATAACAATTCCTAAACAATAATATAAAATCTGAAAAAAAAATGTTTGCTGAATTTTAATTTTACCTATTTCAAAAAGGTCTCGGTACTTTATTTTCGTTTATTGAATATAAAATACTAAAATATATAAAATCAAATAATATCATAAGAAAAAAATATTCTATAAAGAAATGTCGAGTACAAGAACTTTCACTTTAAAAATGATTGAGGCTCACCGTGCATACCCTATTATTTGCTTGATAAATATCCTTCAGCATAAGGTACATACGTCATACCTTATCTGTCACTCATCTCGTCATATGCATACAAATATGGTAAAAATTCCCCCAAACGTTTTCTACGTGTAGCAGATATGAAAATAATACCTAAATATTCTTCCTCAAATATTGGGCAATAACATTTATAATTGACATTAGAAAGTTTAAAAATAGTCAATAATGAATGCGGATTGAATATTTCCTGGTACATACAATAATAGAGATAAGAAAATACACTGACAGCTTTACTCACGCCAGGCAGTTTCATGAGTGAATAATCGTTTAGCTGTCAGAGGTAGAGAAATTCTTTGAGTAGCAAACGAAATAGCATAGTTTCACTGATCTTAAATAAACACTTGTTTTCAATCGATTTCATGCAAATAGCTTTACTTTTTTTTCATTTAGATCAATCATTCGTAATACAATTTCATAAAATTTGTAAAGTACTACGGTTAAAACCATTTAAAACGTCAAAGTTTAGGTAAAATAAATATAAAGATCTATTACTAAATTATTTTAGGTCACGAACTGTAAATATATATATAGTTCATATTTGAAAATATAATACCGCTGTAAGGTCGAACACGTGCTACGCTTTTCTAAGTAAACAATCGTCAATCGATTCCACTGGGTAATCATATTAATTCTGCAGTTGATATGCTGTTTGATGAAAACAAAGTATCTTTCTAAATTAATTTTCCTTTTCCTTGAATGAAGATCAATAAACATGATATTTTATTGCATTTTATTTTACATTTTCAAACTATTTTTTTTCGAAATTGAATTCTCATTACGAAAGATTCTAAGTGCAGTCGGAAATATTCTATACCCATTTTTACTCAATATACGCAACAGGCATTTATGCATACTCTTTCATCGTTTCGTTAATAAATTATTATTGTATTGTAAAATCTCTTTTTTATATAAAATAAATACCTTTAATAAAAATAACAGCTTTATGGTTTTCCACAAACTCCTTCCGTCCTCAAACATATTTTAAAATTTCATTAGTAATATCTTTATTTTCTCTTTAGATATACTTTAAAAATGACAACAATTGTAAATTTTTGAAATAAAAGTCTGGAGGCAGAGATAACCAAATAATTATGAAACTTGACTTGGTAGTTTCCGGCCAATTTTCTTTCAAACTAGGTGCTTTATACACTTTATCGAAAGTTCGTTGTTTAATAATAATATCACGTGAATAATTATTTAAAGTTTTGAAAGAAAGTTTTCTCTACTAGACTAGAACTTGCAAGAGGCGGAGTTTCCTTATCGAAAAAACTTATCACTTTATCTCGGCCATATCGATATATAATCTTCTCCCTAAGTTCCTGCTCCACTAGTTCCACAAATCATGTCATGTAGCACAGCTTCTATCAATATAACGATATGCTATTATAAAGTACGAGGACGACTATTATGTAGGTACTAATGTCGTGAACAAAGGCCGTTATCTCCAGATCAATTCAAGAGGTTGCTATTAATGTCGATCGATTAGCACTTTAATATTGCCTTGTCGAAATTGTCCTGCTCTTTACCATATTTTTTAATGACTCACTACATAAATAATGCAAACATGACCCTTGTTAGGAAGCCAACAAATTAGGGTTAAACTTCATTTAGAAAAGCTATGTTTTTTATGGTATTTCAACCGTATCAAATAAAAAAGTTTAATTATATCTTATTATTATCTTATCCAATTAATTTAGTTTTAAAGTAATCAAAACAATTGCAATTCAAAGTAGGGTTTTGGAATTATATGCCTTTCATTTTTACTAGTTTTTGAACTTTCATACTTAAATAATAGAAATTCAAATTCATCTTTACAGGGAAATAGCATAACGTCCCAGAAGTTAGGAACGCACTTTTGAAAGTTTGCTAAGACAAAAGTTGTGCTAGTGTTAAAATTCAAGAATGTTGCCAATAATGTCAAAATAATAGTTGTTGTGGGTTATGTTCAATCAAACAAACACATCTTCTATGGTATCCAATTTCATCAGACAAATCCTTTTTGGAAACAAACCCATTAGGTTAGGATTTTTACATTTTTTTCAGAGCATTAAAATATTAATTTCTCATAAATAGATCGAGTATAGTAAAAACACATGTTATCCTAAAATGAGTGGTAGCGATTCTCAAAATCTAAACTATACAGTCGGGGACTCTAGACAATCGAATAAAATGATTTTTTAACATTTTTATTTTAAACAACCCTACACCATTTGATTTTACATCGCAAAACTCTCCTTGAAAATTCGCAATAATGCAAAGGAATTAGAAAAACAATGCTTATTCATCTACTTTGCAAATGCTGAAATTAAAATAATGAAGTAGCCCCCTGTCCCTTGATGCATACGATATGTTTTATAACAAATGCTTGCTTTCCGAGGTTCTTTTAAAAACAAAATATGATTTATGCTCATATTGAGCAATTTGGAAACGTTATATTTATTTTAATATGAAGTTAGGGAATTTTGGAAAATTACAAGCTTTAACCAATTTTTTGATTTATAAATTACCAACAAATTTGAAAATTTCAGAAAATTTAGAAATTATTAAAAATTATTTTTAAAAAATATTCTTGCAAATTAGGCGATGCGCATTTTCCCGATTTGCACAAAAAAAAATCTGCGAAGTTTGCGTATTTCAAATTTGTGCTTTCTTTTTTACATTCTCATCAGAGAAGGTATTAGATTTG
>CAKNWW010325868.1:8860-21916 GCA_932074435.1 Andricus kollari
GGGTCCCACTGAGAGCAACTGCCATCTAAAAAATGACACCGGCTCCCAGTGGAAACACGGTAAATCACACTTATGGCCACGTCTCACTACCGTGAGATAGGTGGTCACAGGACACGATGAAATCACAACGACAGGCCGGCAAAACCCTCGTGTGTCTTGAGAACACGAAGTGGTCCGAGGATTGCAGCTTTCTGCATCCATCTCGCAAGTGCCTTGGCATATGTTTGGCACGCGGGTATGGCTTAAAGGTTACGAACCAGTGATAAATTCGCACCTCCGAGAGCACCTATCACAAGGACATTTATTTGTACCGAATATTTTTGGGTACAGTCGTTGCAGCTCCCTTTTAAGGTCTTGATACCTTTCCTCCTTTTCTTTCTCCTTGGCAGTGATGTTGTATTCCGACAGAGCCGAGAATTCCATCACGAATATAGTTCGTTTCTCAAAGTCTTGGAGAACAATGTCGGGCCTCGAGTGTGCAACGGAGACTGCTATCCGAAAATCGTAGTTCCAGAAAATTTGGCACTTCTCGTTTTGGAAAATTGACTCTATCTCCCTTGGAGCGTTCGGCAGAGCAGGATCGCGGCCAACACGATAAGAGCGACAAAGATAGTAATAAAGCACTCTTACGGCCGTATTACGTCTGTAGATATACGTCGTTCCTGCGTGGATGGAACACCCCGATAGTATGTGTTCCAGTTACTCAGCGTGTGCATGACACGCTCTGCATCTATCGCTTGGAACTTCTTGACATAAAACGTGGTCACGGTATGCTAAGGTGGAAATGACACCGTCCTGGCATGCGAAAATAAAACCCTCTGTACCTGAATTAGGCCCCGATGATCTGAGAAAAGCACAAGTTTGCTCCTTCGACAAGGACTGCTTTTCTACATTTCTGTGAAAGTTTCAGTGCATTTTCTTGTCGAGTAGCTCTTGGTGAAATTTTTCAAACTCTGCTTTCTTCACTTCGGCTTTTAGAAGTAAAGGCTTTGTAAAGGAACGCTCCTTCACCAATCATCTCGTGGTTCCTTACCATTTTTAGGAGAGGATCTCTGCCATTGGCAACGATATAAGCTGTACTTAGAACAATTCGGTTATGAAGACACTCGAGATTCAGAAGTCCGCGTCCGCCTTGACGGCGTGAAATATATGATCGCGAAACTGACGAATCGATATGCAAGCTTTTATGCACATGCATGATCTTACGTGTGGTGACATCAAGGGCCTTAAGTTCGTTCTTCGTTCATTGAACTACCCCAAACGAGTAGAGTAGAACCGGGACGGCAAGAATGTTAGTCGCAGATATCTTGTTCAACGCTGACAGATTGGAAGACCAAATCTGTCGAAGAAGATGCTTGTATCTGCTTCGGAGAGACTCCTTTACTGATGTTACGTACTGAATGCGGCTTTGAGGCACGCCCAGATATGTATAGGTCTCTCCAGTGTTAAGATGTCGAATAACACTTATATCCACAAGCTCAGGGTCCCTGGGAACGCCAACAATCTGTCCTTTCTTCAGATGATTTTTCGCACATTTATCCAATCCAAAGTCCATCCCAATCTCTCCTGTGTACTTTCTCACAATATTTATGGCAGTTTAAAGTTTGCTTTTACCAGAGGCATAGATCTTCAGGTCGTCCATATACAATCCATGAGTGACCTTATGCTCGCACTGGCTAGTGTCGCCACACAGGTATCCAGAAGAATTTCGTACTGCGAGAGATAGAGGCAGAAGTGTGATGCAAAACAGCAAAGGGCTCATGGTATCATCCTGAAAGACGCCCCTCTGGAAGGTAAAATTGTTCGTGGTCACACGATAATTTCCAGATGAGATAGTAAATCTAGTTTTCCAAAGATGCATCAAGCTCTCTATGCATGTTACTATGTGTGGATGCACCTTCAAGCTTTCCAACAGACAGATGATAAGTTTATGAGAGGTCGAATCGAAAGCTTTCTGGTAGTCAACGCAGGCCATTGACAGGACGCGTTGATGGACTGCAGCGTCTTTACAGACACACCTGTCAATTAGCAGCCTCGACAATCGACAGCCTGCTACAACTTTGGTCGAGCCACGTTGTTCGTACATCTCATGCCACACAGGCGCAATTCGCCAAACAATCCTGTTGTTTAGGACAGGTGTAAAGATCCTATACGGTGTGCTTAAACAAGTTATTGGCCTGTAATTCTCTGGTTTGGAAAAGTTGCCTTTTTTCGGTAGGAGCATAGTGCGTCTCAACACCAACCACTGCGGAATGGACGTCTCCGACTTTAAATATGAGGTAAATATGCGGGAAAAATGTTGGTGTGTAGAAGTAAACTTCTTCCACCAGAAGTTCTTGATACAATCTGGTCCAGCACCGGAAAAAATCTTCGTGCCTCTAAGTGCTTTTTTCACCTCTTCGGCAGTGATTTATGGACAGTCCGCCTCAGATTTTATGAGGTTGTCGCAAAATTCTTTGAAGCGGATGATATTGCCAGTATCTTCGATCAACTTTAGAATTTTCGGGATCTTGTATACCTCTCTCCAAAAAGTCTCTACCTCGTTGGGCTTGGGTGGATTTTAAAAGAAACAGGGTGATCACTGAAGAGGCGAGATGGGTCAGCAAGAAACGTTTGATTCTCCCAGATCCTTCTCTCCATCTTCTGTATTCTCCTCGTTGCGTCAGATAACAGCCGTATTTTATCAACAATATGCTGCTTGATTGTCAGCAGCTTTGACTTGTGATTCAAGATCCTCAGTTCTTAGGCGAACTTTCGAACCCTTTCCGTGAACGGTCTACCAGTTGTTATGTAGTCAATCACACATTGAACACGAGACGTATTCTGTCTTGCCCATCCAATCTTCTTTTTCAGTTGATGCAAGCGTCTTTTCGTCTTTTGATCCATCGTCGGTTTGAGCCTTCGATTTGAATCAGCCAAAGCTCTCGCAGCGCCATAAACTGGGCAATAGATCGCCCAGAGATCGGACACTTGCAAGATTTCTCCACGAAGGGAGGCATCCATTTCAGCCAGATCTTGGGGCTTAGGAGGAACTCGCATGTTAATGTTTTTTCTTGGCCTAAAATCTTGATCGTCTCTCAGAATCGGTTTGATCGAAACGTACCAGAGCTTTTTCATGGATTGAAGAGAAGTACCTATGAAATAAAACCATACTAATAACTTTTTCTTTAACCCCTCCCTATCCCCCCCCCCCACCCAACAAGCCCCAAATATGACCAAAAAATAATAAAAAAACTAGTTTTTTTACGTATTATTGTTACTTTTTAGCAAATTTCGTCGTCTATTTGTTTAAACAATTTAGATTTGACTGTATAGTGCATAGAAAGAATATATGAAACATTTTTCAATTGTTTTAACAAATATCATTTGTTTAAATAATTATTTTCCAAACATATTTTTTAAATCGTATATTCTGAATAAAACATAATATTGGATGCTTTCGAGTAGTAAACTCTGTTAAAAATGTCGTGTGAATGTTTAAACAATTTTTACTCGTTCAAGCAGTTTTCTTTTAAAAAATGTGGATCAATAATATAAAATATTACACATAGAATTATTTTTGTAAATATAGTTGTGTCTTCCAGTATGTCAGATTTATATTCATAAGACTTTCAAATACTATAATGAAATATAATCTAAATCCATTTCATATGCAATTCAATTACAACGTTGATCGAGCAGCAAATTTGAAACAAATTTAACGCTGCACGTATGAATTACATGAATAATTTGAAAACAGCCTTATAGATAATTTTATAAGACCGGCTGCTCCACGGCCTCTCGGGACCCTTGGACTGAATTTTAACATCAGAAGTGAGGAAAGTCTATTACTCCATCTAGATGCCTCACTTCTAAAAGCCGAAGTAAAGAAAGCAGTTTTGTCATTATCTTTGAAAACTTTTTTGCAGGTCGAACTAATTTGAATTATTCCGAAACAATCCGAGGCAAGTTTTCATTCCTCTTTCACCCTTCTTAATCCCTGTTTCAACTTCAAATTAAATCCCAGTCTCAGTCCATGTCTCAATCCCAAATCCAAACCGAACGTATCCGAGGCTCTTTCATCAAGCCTACTTCATTCTTGCATCAGCACCAACTTCAATCCAAATCCATGCCGAATCGATTTTGCAATCCGTGCCTCTAATCCTTTTGAATCCGTGGGACTTCTTGAATTCAACCAGAATGCATCCAAAGCCAGCGAACGCGTCCTCGGGTTGCGGATAGAGGGTCCCTGTACCAAGGTTTTCTGCGCGGGCAATTTTCCAGGGAGATCCCCGAAGGAATGACCCCCAAGCTGATGTGTAACAAACAGGCCGAAAGCTGAATGGCATCTGAGTGAGGTGACTTAAACGGTGACTCTCGAGATACCCGGGCGACCTCTTAGAGTATGCAGCCTTATCTTTGCATGTGGGACTCTACAAGACAAACGAACGCGCACAGCACCCAAAAATGTGTCGGCAAAGAGTGCCGATCACCCTAGAGTTCAGGGTGATAATAATTTATATGGAAACACGACGACGAGCCGGCGAAACGCCCACATTAAGTGGTCGAATCAACTCAAGGATGACTTTATAGACTGCTACGATGCCAGCATGATCCCAGTTCATGGAGGCTATATGGCGCGTATGCACACTCTGTGATACGAGAAACACCCAGATTTTCAACACGTTTCGCATCAGTCATTGCGAAATCAACGTACCTATATTTCAAAATATGGATATATACGCGGAGCGCTTCCCTAACCGCTGCTTGAGGAAGCGACATTAAGACCAACCGTGGAAAGCAGGCACCTTCTGAGAGATGATCACGATTTCAGGACAAGGAGGAACATTGACATGCAGGCTCCTCTTACGCCCCAAGATCTGGCTGAAATGGATGCCTGCCTTCGTGGAGAAATCTCTCAAGAATCCGATTTTGGACCATCAATTGCTCAGTTTATGGTGCTGCGAGAGCTTTGGCTGATTCAAATCGAAGGCTCAAACCGACGATGGATCAAAAGACCAAAAGACGCTTGCATTAACTGAAATAGAACATTACATGGGCAAGACAGAATGCGTCCCATTTTTAGTGTGTGATTGACTACATAACATCTGGTAGATGGTTCACCGAAAAGGTTCGAAAGTTCACCCAAGAATTGAGGATCTACAATCACACACTGAACAGGTCGAATCTGTTGACAAACAAGCAACATATTGTTGACAAAATACAGGTGTTATCTGATGAAATGAGGAGAATACCTCATAACATCTGAGGAGGAATGTCCATCAATCACTGCCGAAGAGTTGAAATAATTACTTAGGGACACAAAGAACTTTTCCGCTGCAGGACCAGATGGTATCAAGAAATTATGGTGGAACAAGTTTACTTCTACACTTGTCCAACCGAGAGAATTACATGCCAATAACTTGCTTGAACACACTGTATACAATCTTTACACCTATCCTAAACCACAGGATTGTTCGAAGAATTGAGCCTGTGTGAAAAGAGATATAAGAACGTGGCTCGAAAAAAGGTGTAGCAGGCTGCAGAGAGAACCTGCTAATTGAAAGGTGCGTCTGCAAAAACGCAGTAACCCATCGGCGCGTCCTGCCAATGGCCTGGATTGACTATCGGAAAGCTTTCGATTCAAACTCTCATAGACTTATTATCTGTCTGTTGGAAAGCTTGATGGTGCATCCACACATAGTAAAATGCATAGAGAGATTGATGCCCCTTTGGAAAACAAGATTAACTACCTGACCTGGAAACTATGGTGTGACAACGAACAACGGCACCTTCCAGAGGGGTGTCTTTCAGGGCGATACCATGAGCCCTCTGCTCTTTTACATCACACTTCTGCCTCTATCTCTTGCACTACGAAATTCTCCTGGATATCTCTGAGGCGACCCTAATCATCGCGAGCATAAGGTCACACATGTATTTTATAAGGATGCCCTGAAGATCTATGCTTCTGGTAAAAGCAAACTTCAACTTGCTTTAAATATAGTCAAGAAGTACAGAGGAGATATTGGTATGGACTTTGGATTGGACAAGTGTGCCAAGATTCATCTAAAGAAAGGAAAGATTATTGGCATTCCCAACAACCCGTAGCTTGTCGATATAAGTGTTATTAGACATCTTGAATCTGGAGACACCTATTCATACCTGGGTCTGCCTCGAAGCCACATTCGGGCATGACATCAGTGAAGAAGTCTCTCGGAAACAAATTCAAACATCTTTTTCGACAGATTTGGTCTTCAGATCTTATAAATCTCATAATATTTCTTTAAATTATAAAGGCTATGGTTCCTTTCTCGAAATTAAGGAGAACTATGTCAGGCCTCGAGTGCACGACATAAATAATTGTGGAGAATGTAAATTTCCAGTATATGCGGCACAACTCATTTTCGACAATTGACTCTATTTCCCTAGAAGCGTTTGGCGGATCGGTATCAGGGCTAATGTTGCAAGATTGATAGAGATGGCAATAAAGCACTCTTGATGCTACATTGTACCTTTGGATGTGCGTCGTTCCCGCATAAGCTGGACAACTAGACAGAATGTATCCTAGGTGCTCAGGGTGTGAATGACACGCGGTGCAACTATCACCGCGAATTTCTTGGCTCAAAATGTGGCGACGGTATATTAAAGACGAAACTACACCGTCTTGACATGCTACAATGTAAACCTCCGTGCCCGACTTCAATCCGGGTAATTCGGGAAAAGTAAACGCTAGTTCAATCGGCATCGACTGTTCCTTCACATTTATTCTCGAGATAGAAAATCTTTCATGCATTTTGGTCACCCCTGATATTGATTTCAAGACCAAATATTTCAGCAGCCTCATCCTCTCCTTTGTACAGAAACGCTCCGTGGCCCACTTCTTGGTGCTTTCCGGCCATTTTAAGAAGATGGTCTAGTCAATTTATGAGTATACGTTGTAACACGACAAAATTTTGAGCATCCTTATTTAAATTATTATTTGATGTTCAAAGCGACCTCTGTTCCCTCGTCGCGTGGCACGGCACTCCAAGGGCATATTTAGGTTAATTTTAAAAACTAGGATTAATTCGTAGGGTATTTTTGTTTGTTATTTATGACCTTGCCTCATCACTTTTCTCAACGAGGGACAACGAGGGATTTCGGAATTCTGTAAGGCGTGCAGAAAACTGCGATTTGTTCGCTTTCTCTATCAAAATTAAGAATCGAGATTCGTATTTGAATCTGGTTCCCGCCTTTCCGTTTGCTGTCTCCAATAGTCCCGGAATCTGGCTGGAAAGCTTGGATGTCTCCAGAGCCAGGGATGACTCCGGATCACTTTCCCTAGGCTTTGGGAATGAACTTAGTCGCCTTGGAGCGATACCTTGGTCTGCAACTGTGATTCTTATGAGGGAGGATGCCCTCACTCGCCTAACACGTGCCCTCCGGGCTACGGCACTGGACCGAGATTTCAGCCTACTTCAAGATTCCAGCGATGAGGATGCGAAGCAGGTCTGTTTTGTCCTAGATTTGTTGTCGTGTGTTTTGCCAATGCGGACACTCGCTTCAGAGTGAGGAGAGCTTCCTCATTTACCGGAAATGCTAAGGATCTACTCTGTCGATATTTTGATTTAGTTACAGATTATAAGTTGAGCCGCTCCTGCATCTTGTACTAGCAGGGCACAACGATATAGAGTCGAGCGAGCTACCTTCAAACTGACCAATTGCACGGCCGCGCCGAGCAAGCAGCCAATCAGCGTCGCGCAATGGAAACTCGCCCAAAGGAGACAAGACGACTCGCTCGACGACCGGCAAGCCGGGTTCTCTTTCGTTCGGCATCCACGAGCCAAGAGACAGTCGCGACTTGCTACCTTATTCTTTTTGATTTCGTTATCGCGCAGTACCGCGATTAACGTAACTTATTAATTAGAGTCAGTTCACTTCCTAGTTGAGGTAAGGTCCACTGAAAAATGTTTTTGAAGTTACGGATCCTCGCGGAACCTCATGTTCAGATGATCGAGATTAGTTTTGTAGTACCGTTCTTGGAGTAATATTCTGAACATGAGGAACTCCTCGAGTCTCCAGGACATAAATTCACAATAATGTGTGATTTTAGTATCGAATGTGGAAACATCGGTAATAACGATTACCTCCTATATGTTTGCTCTCGCTAGTCATGTTCTTGTAATGATCGATATTCGGTATTTATTTTCTATTTGCTGCCGAGAATTTAACCTCACTTTAGCAGATTTCTTGTTTGTACTAAATATTTTGAGGTTAGCCTCACTTATCGTTAATAATTTCTGAGTATGCTCTCGATAAAGCCCTTGGAATGTCGGCCGAACGAATTAACCTCTTCGTTAATTAAACATTCTATTGTTTTGTTTTAGGGTAATTTAACGCGTAACAATAAAGTTGTTTGTACGGTTGAATAGATTAAATAAATTTGAACAATAACATTTTGATAGTACTCCCTGGCTAGATTTATTTCCGAGTAAGAGTCGTGTTTGTGCTAAGAGTTTTCCCACACATAATATGAAACACACCCTCTACCAACAATTTTATCCAAAGGGCTGAAGCCAGCCCGGGCAACCACCTGGCCCACGCCCAGTCTATTGAGTTTTTGAGTGTCCGGTTGGAGCATGTGCGCCTGGCGCCCAACAATCCATACATTTACTTTATTATCTCAGCTTTGAGTATTTTGAGATAATGGGCGTGGCCCTGTAAAAGTAAGTTTCCACAAAATTTATGCTTACAAATTGACGCAACAACGTGGGGCTTCGGCAAAATAATTTGACAAATTCTAGGCCAAACAACCTGTCAAAATAGAGCAAAAACCGATTTTCCCACAAAAATTTGAAAAATATAATGAATTACTGATTTTGTAACCATGCTTGATTTCATAACCTGTATTTATTTGAACACGTATGTAATTTGATCTCCATAATTTATTATTGACCTGATAACCTGTGTGATTTAACCTTGTACTGATTTGATTACCTGCATTTATTGTTGTTTTTATAAATTGTTGAAAAATTACATTGAGCTGAGTCCCGATTGGACTATATTTATGGTGAGTTGTGCATTTCCGGGCCCCGCGAGTGTTTTCGATAGTGCTTTCAGAGTGATTCGGTTCCGCGAGTGAGATTAAAATACGTGACCCCCCCCCCCCCCCCACCCTTGCCCGTCAAAATGTCAGATCCAAAGGATGCTTGGATTTACGCGCTCTCGACCGATCAGCTGATCGGGGAACTCGAGGATAGAAAACTACCCACCGAGGGTACAGTCCCGACGTTATGCGACCGCTTGTTACGATTCGTGCAGTTTCAGAGGGAGGCTACCGGAAACGACAATCCCGACAACTGGCAGAACATTGACAGTCCTGTTATCGCGAGTGACTGCCAAAATGCTAAAGTGTCGCGCAAACAATATAACGACTCGGGAATCGAAGTGGTAACAGCGGAAAATATGACAGAAAGTTTTGGCGCATTAGCTCTCGGAGTGTCAAGTGTCGAGGCCACGGGTGCATACTCTTTGCCGCCGCTCGAAACGTCCATCCCTACTCCGCGCGCGCACAGCACAGAGACTCACGCCACATACATGCTTCCGACGAGAGGCTCGCTACCCCTCCCCTCTCCAGCCGTATCTGGACAGATTGTTGCCTCCTTACTCGGAACAAGAGTAAATAAACTATGCTCACCGAAATATGCTACCGAAGTTACAAATCACTATGCATCGAAGTGAGATAATTAATTTCGACCATTTAGAGCAATTAGCTATCCGCGTCGAAAAATCGCTGCGAGTACAAAGAACTTTTAGGCCACCACCCCCGCCGGAAAAATCACTGCTACCGAGTCTAGCCTACCGTGAACCAAAGCGAAATTCTTTTCCTCGTAGAGCTACCGCGATAAATTCACTTGAAACTGCAAACGATGAAACGACTGAAATTTAAGTCAATGAACTAAATTATACAGCTTTCGCTACCACCGGAAACTCGCCTCGCGCTAAATCCGCCTCTAATAAAAACAATAATAATAAACTACAAGCCCAAACGAAGGGGGCATCCCCTAAGGCAGGTAATACCAACGGTAGTCAAAGTCCTACCGATAAAATCAACCAATTAATCGTCGATAAACCGACAAACCCCTCGGGGGTGATAACAACCCTAGCGCTGGGTGCCCCTCCTTGCAGCCAGTCTAGGCCGGCTTCTATGGAGCAATTTTGTTGGAATTGCCACCAACCAGGACACCGTTTCCGCGATTGTAGAGAACTACGAGGTACTTTCTGCTGCAAGTGCAGCAATCCCGGTTTTACTACAATGAATTGCACTAATAAGTGTCAGGGAAATGCCAGAGGGAGTCGTTAAACCGGACCATCGCGCCTCCTGGTTGCTCCAATTAAGTCCTACAATAAATACGAAGAATTCGGAACATTTAGATTCAGTCTTAATAATAAACCATCCGGAAGAACAACCTGACTCGGGGCCTCTCATTTACTTAACACTAGCCACAAAAGACAAACCCCTCAGAGTCATGGTTGACTCTGGGTCTAATTGATCTTTTTTAGGTCAACCGGATATTCAACTAGTTGAACAATTGGCCTTGCCGATATCTCGCATTAAATCGGGCCTAGTAAACTCAGCGTTCGGGGAACTTGAGACAGTTAACGAAATGGTGGAACTACCCATTGCCTTGAATGGGAAAAGAAAAAAATTTAAAGCTAGAATCCTACCAGCCCTAAATTTACAATGCGCGTTTGGCACGGATTTCTTACATTACTTTGGAATAATAACAGATTTCATTCATTATCGATGGTGTTTTGCTACCGACCCTAAAAATTGTTATGACTTTGAATTGGAATACCCTCACAAATCAGCTGCGTCTGCTTGCTGTGCTTTATTGCCTATGACGGATGAGCAATCAGAAAAATTAACCGCTTTGATAGATAAACAAATTCCTCCGGTCCCGGATAACTTGCCCTCAACAACTCTCATCCAACATAGCATCGATGTCGGTAATAGTCCCGCAATTAAACAACGCTATCGCTTAACATCACCGAAAATTTACGAGGCTACAGTGCAGGTGGCAACAGAATATTTCAAAAACGGTATAGTAGAACCATCCATCAGCGACTGGTCGTCACCAATCGTGATGACCCGGAAACCCAAAGGAAGCTATCGATTTTGCATGGACTTTCGGAAATTAAATGCAGTAACGAAAAAAGATGCCTATCCTCTCCCTTACATGAGCGGAATATTGGACAAGCTCAGATGCGCGAGCTACATATCCATACTCGACCTAAGTCAGGCCTACCACCAGGTCCCTCTCGATGCGAAGAGTCGCGAGCTCACAGCTTTTACCGTACCAGGCTTGGGTATACTTCAATTCACCCGAATATGCCCTATGGCGTAACTAATGCCCCTGCCACTTTTCAGAGGTTGCTGGACCGTATAATTACCCCAGATATGGAACCCTTCGTGTTTGCATACCTGGATGGTATTATCATAGCTACCGCAACCTTTGAGGAACACCTCGAGTGGCTCGGTCGAGTATTAATCAAACTTAAGGAGGCCAACCTCACTATCAATCGTGATAAGTGTGAGTTCTGTCGCTCCCAGGTGAAGTACGTAGGTTTCTTGGTGATTGCCGAATGTCTCCAGGTGGACCCAGATAAAATTAATCCTATCTTACAATTTTCGGTTTCGAAAATATACGCTCCTATTTGGCCACCAACCCCGTGTTAGTTCGTCCTGATTTTTCTAAGGAGTTTGTACTACAAACCGACGCTAGCGCCACGGGTTTGGGAGCTGTTTTAACCCAAACGATAGAAGGGGTAGAAAGAGTTATCGCGTATGCCAGCCGAAGCCTAATACCAGCAGAATGCAACTACACTGCTACCGAGCGAGAGTGTCTGGCGGTTGTATGGGCGATACAAAAATTCCAATGCTATATAGAAGGTTCCCATTTTACAGTAATTACCTATCATAGCAGCTTGCGATGGCTGGACAATTTAAAAGATCCGGCAGGACGGTTAGGAAGGTGGGCATTGGCTTTACAGGGCCACCAATATACGATCGCTCATCGTAAAGGGGCCAGCCACCACGTGCCTGACGCCCTATCGCGTATGTTTGAGGGAAACGCGGATAGAGTGACCTCATTGATTATTGCAGAGGACCCTTGGTATAACGATCGACGTGAGGATATCGAAAAATTTCCAGTTAGGTTCCCTAACTAGAAAATCGAAAATGATAAATTATATAATCATCGACCGAACCCAATACTCGACTCAATCTGCGAGGACCTTAAAGCCTGGAAATTGGTCATACCAGTCAGCGTGCGAAACAAAGGGATCCAAGAAAATCATAATGACGCCCAAGCCGGTCATATGGGTATCGATAAAACCTACGCGCGTATCGCTACCGATTATTACTGGTCCGGGATGTTTCGAGACATCTCTGAATACGTGCGGAAATGCTCGGATTGTCAAATGGGCAAAGTAGAACAATTAGCTCCTTCCGGATTAATGGGTCGTCGAATAGTCGAAGAGCCCTGGACAGTAGTAGCTGCCGATATTTTGGGTCCCTACCCACGAATAGCTTCCGGGTTCGAATCAACTTAGTTATGCACAGGACCTTTTTACCAAGTGAGTGGAGTTCTGTGCACTACGACGCGCCACAAGGTCCCAAAATTCGCGACGCGTTTAAAGAACTTATTTTGATGCGCTGGGGAACACCCCAAGTCCTACTCACCGACAATGGAACCGAATTTGTAAACTCTTCACTCAAAGAATTGGTCCGGGAATATAACATCTACCATACCACTACCCCACCCTATCACGCACAAGCCAATCCTGCTGAACGGGTAAATCGGATTCTGAAAATCATGGTAATGATTTTCATCGAACATGACCATAGAACATGGGACCAATACCTTTCAGAATTCCGATTTGCTTTTAACACGACCATGCACACCTCCATTAAAGTAGTCCGGCTACTGGAAAAGCTAGTCAAAGTTACGTCCATTATTTTTTCTGGTATTTGGAATTAAATCCAAAATTTGGACAGCTTATCCATTAATAAATTGCGTATTAAATTTTCATACT
>CAKNWW010325965.1:0-10400 GCA_932074435.1 Andricus kollari
GTTTCTAAACATTTGTAACATTTATAAAATTAAGTTTGAATCTTATTCTTAATCTGAACCTAAAACAGAAATATTTCCTGAATTGCTGAGTAATCATGAAAAATATTGATTCGTAAAATGGGAATTTCTGAGAAACTGAAAATACGAGATTTATTCATTATCAGAACATCTTCACTATAAAAAAATGTGTTAATCAAGACAAAGTTTTTCCCACTTATTTATTAAAAGGGGATAACTCTGAATAATATTGTCATAATTAAAAGATAATGGCTAGATTTTCTAAATTCGAATGCGAATAAAATTGCGATCTATGCCAAGTATTAAAAAAAAATAATGTTACCGAAACTTCTAAAATGGGCTATTTGACCTACTTTTGTCTATATGAAAATCGTTTTCCAAATTATAGATATAGTATAGTATCATATTCACCAATAGAATCAAGGATGACCATTGAAGTAACGATCAGAGCAAAAACGATTCCCATTTTTTGCAATTATGGAAGAAACTTAGTAATGCGTCACTGAAAAATTTGGTTTAAAGTGTATCTAATTATGATTTCGGTATTTTTACATAACCCTCCACATAAATCAGAGTCTGCATCAGGAATTTAAACACACATTTTAATCTTATCGCTTTGATTTTTTATTCTTATCGCTGAAATTATGAGATTGTAAAAGTTTCAAGAATGAAGAATTCCGCCTAAAAACATCCTTCTTTATAATTATCAAAAATTGCGTCCTTTATAATTATCGAAAATCCCGTGTTGTCTGCAACGCATTCAATTCGGACCTGTTTGTTTTATTATTATAAGAAAATAAGAGGAATAAATATTTAACTTCGCGGGAAATAAAAGTTTAATTATCTCTTGAAATTTGTCAGTGCGTCAGCGGCGACAAATTACTATATCACTTCCTAATAAATATAAATATTCCATGATAGTATTGCTTATTTATTGTTTGACAAACGCATAATAACAGAGATTAAAGCTGTTTGATGCCCTGCTATTAAGTAAGCACAGTATTCACAATGTACTATATGAACTTTGCGACTTTGAAAATCAATATCTTAGAAACGGCTTAATTTTGGGCGTTACACCCATTGACTTTTTTGTTTGCTGAATCAAGTACAACATTTTACACACTTTTCAGATCTGGACCTTGTGGGCCCAGAATCATATATGACATTGGCACCCTCCTTTAAAAATGGAGGTGAGCATTTGGGTACTGCGTTATGCCGATGTACGTGATTTCTTTTTGCCACACAGCAAGACACACATACAAATCAGGGTTCAATAAAATTATTTGAATTGAGAGAAATTTAAGTAGGGTGAGAAAAATTCGATGATATTCATGAGGATTGTAGATAAATTTAAAAAATGCAAGTGAATTAAAGACAATTAAAAAAGAATTGGAAAATTCAGTTAAATTAATTAATTTGGAATGAATTGACAACAATTGAAGGGAATTTTAATGGAATGGATAATATATGCCTAGGACTTCAAGGATGTGTTCAAAAGAATCCATGGTAAATTTAAACAAATTTTTTGCAAAATAATAATGAATTGAGTAGAATTAAGTGAATCCAGAAGAATTTAAATAAATTTGAAAGCATTTAAAAGCATTTAGGATAAATTCATAAGTATTCGGGGTGACGGCCTGATGAGTTCAAATAAATTGAGAAAATTTTAAAAAACCCCAAATTCACTCTTAATATCAGCAAAATCGAATTAAAAAAATGAAAATCCAAACAAAAATCCATTGAATTCAGTAGATTTTGAAAGAAATTTAAAAAATCCATAAAATTGAGAAATGTTAGGTTCTTTGTTTTAATTTATTGAAAGTAGTGACTAAGGTGATCTTTGTAGTTAACATTTTGAAATGGTAACGATAACGATAACTAGCTCCTATTCAAATGAGTGATTTATCTATCACTGTGATTTATACCCTTTACTCTAAAGTTCAATAACAATGGACGTGCGGCGCCTACGGGAATTTGTACAATTTCCCTTTTGGTCAATGGGGTAATGATGCCGCTTTCCATGTTCATTTTCATCCGTCTAGTACGGTTTGTTGGAGGAGCATGTCTATG
Organism: Andricus kollari; assembly: GCA_932074435.1. Taxonomy (NCBI): domain Eukaryota; kingdom Metazoa; phylum Arthropoda; class Insecta; order Hymenoptera; family Cynipidae; genus Andricus; species Andricus kollari. The sequence goes on from CAKNWW010325965.1 coordinate 2,089, forward strand.
TATTCCAGCAAGAACATTACTACTCTCCAATATAGCAAAGACGTTACCATCGATTGATGATAGTACAATTTGTTCTTCTGTTGGGATTGGCTTCAAACTCCGTCCTGCCATTATTTTAATGCGTTTCTCCGCCGGAAAAGTGTACCTTCGAAGCACGTACTCCCGGTGTGGGGGTATAGAAGAAGTGAGCCGAATAAATTGAAGTTGGCCGAGATCATATTTACTTCCGTCAGAAAAATTAATCCTGGTAGGTGGAGCTGTGTGCCTTAACGGAGGAGACCTGGTGCAATTACGAAGAGGGGTGTCAGGGGGAGAATGTTGTCTATCGGAAGAAGATGCTTCACCACGAGGAACGCCAGGAATCGGTTCGCCATTAGGTAAACATTCAAACTGTAAAGTTAACTCTGTAAGAAAAAACGAAATATTAGATCTTTTCAAAGTAGTAAAAACTATGCAGGAGTAGTTCCTTTTAGTTTATTATAATATGAAAAACATCTGTTCTTTAAACGTTAACCAATGGCGGATTGGATACCCAGTGGCGCGGCATGAAATTCATCCTTGCGTGGCCAAAATTGATAATAACAAAAAAGCGGTAATAGCGGTTTCTTAAATACTTGCAAAAATAACTGAAATATATTAATAATCACACATTTTCTAACCAAATTATCAAATAAAATTGCTTGTTGTTGAACGAAACATCTACACTAGAAAGAACGGTCGATAAAATGTTGATCTCGATTTAGGGAGATTTCTTTAGGTCAAAACCTAGCATCTCGTGCATTTTCGATATTTGAGTGTATTTTTTATACGGATATAGTCCTTAAGGTATGAAAAGTTATGTAAAATTAACAATTACACATGAGTAAAAACTAAAAGTGAAGATCGTAATTTATACGTTGTCTGTGCAGAGATAACATCTAAGACTTTCAAATCCACCAATAAAATCTTTTTATGATTACTCAACAAGCACGCAATAATTATTCGTGTCCTTGGCTCAGATTAAAAGAGTATAATTTGCTCTTCATTTATTTGATTAAACAAATTTTGTCAACGTAGCCCAATTCACCGCCATCTAAACTTTCGAATGGTTTTTATTCGAATGTTGCAGCATTTCTTTCTGAAAAAATATATTTAAAAAAATTCTTTACTCCTGGGTCATGTCTTTTCATTAAAAAATAGTATCTTGTCACCGTAGATTATCTTTCAACCACAAATTTCCATTGTTATAAACAATTGTTATAATCAACTGCTCTTATATCGCCGTTTTTAACAGAAAAAATTTGTATTGCACTTTAATAACATAATTATTATCATTGTTACTAAAAGTTCTTGTGACAAAATTACAGTCTATGACTTTCTTCACATATAAGGTTCTTCTTCTTGGCGAAATCAATTTTTTGTTGTTCGCATATCTGGTTCTATGAAGTGTTTTGATACATTTTGATTTTTGTAATTCTTTTGATTGTTTTAGATAAGGTTTTTATCAAATCTGGCAATAGAATATGTTTCAGCAACTATGTTTGATTATATACTATAGGATTTCTATCGAATATGCTTAAAGAATATATAATATTAATTTTCTGTAACGTATATTTTATGTATAATGTGTCGTCAAAGTGCATGAGTGTTAAAAAAAAATTACAGATATACTATAGTATTATATTCACCAATAGAATTAAGGATGACCGTTAAAGTAACGACCAGAGCAAAAACGATCTCCATTTTTTGCAATTATGGCAGAAACTTAGTAATGCCTCACTGAAAAATTTGGTTTAAAGTGTATCTAATTATTATTTCGGTATTTTTACATAACCCTCCAAAAAAATCTGAGTCTTCATCACGAATTTAACCAAACATTTCAATCTTATCGCTTTGATTTTTTATTCTTATCGCTGAAATTATAAGATTGTACAAGTTAAGAGAGTAAATAATTCTAAGTAGGAACATCATTTTTTATAATTATCAAAAATTTCAAAGTTTAAGATTGTAGAAAAAATTATTTTGGTCGTGGATCAATCCTTTTGAAAAAGCCTGGAATTTGGAAATCAAAATTACGTGACATCTCTGATATAAGGAATTGAATTGAGAAGTTTCATTCAAAATTACTTACTTTTATGAACAAGTAACGAATCGGTTTCTTTTTAAATGCAGTGAAGAAGTATGTCTTACGAGAATAATTAAATGTCATTGCTTCTGCGAACTATTTTTTATTTTTGCTATTCAAATTGTAGCGGCTAGTTTTCGAAATATTTTTGGTAAGGCAGGAATCATATTAAATTGGAGAAGGATTTAGCATTATTAAATTCAGAGGGATTCGAGGGAATCCATGAGACTTGGTAAAATTCATAACAATTGGATAGAATATAATGGAACGACATTTAAAAAATAAAAAATTTCTTCTGAATTGAGTAAAATGGATGTGAATAGAATTTAGGGTGAATTCGACAGAAATTAGGTAAATTTAGAAAAAATAAAGCAAAGAATTAAATAAATTTCGATTAAATTCATAGAAATTTAGGGGAATAAGACGAATTTCATGGAATCGATTCATAAACCCGAAATATCTTGTTGATTTGAGTAAAATTTTAATAGAACAAAACTTTTAAAATCCAAAAAAATTGCATGAAATTCAGATGAACGGTAGTAAATAATAGAATGAGATAATAAGAAGTTGATAAAATCCATAAAAATGTAAGATGAATCTAAAAGACTTCATAATGAATTTATAAAATTAAAAATCTAACAAAGATCCATTGAACTTAGTGTGTTTAAAGGGAATTTTAAAGAATTCTTTTTAAGATGAAGAACGTTTTTAGTTAAGATTTTGTCTTATTTTACACAATTTGGCTTTTCGATTTTTTTTTTTCTGATTTTTTGAAACGCATTTTGGATTACATAAAACCAGAACCGTTGGTCAAAAATGTCTGGTTAACGAAGTCATCTTTTCTCTAAGGATTACAAGTAGATTGTCTAGGAGCATATTGACTAAAAACTGGATTACTTCATATTCAAATTGGATTACAACTGAATTACAACTAAATTGCATAGGCATATACTGAAGGAAGGTGCCAATTTTGGGCTTAATGTGTCCATCTTAGAAAAGTATATTACCCCATGTTTTTTAGCACGCTGATTCCAAATATGTTCTTGATTTCGCTATTAATTGAGCGGTTTCAGAGATAAGCTCTATCGCACAAGCCTCTCCACAATATCAAGAAATAATAAAACCACCCGCTGAAAATCTATCGCTGGTACCAGTTTTGCAAGATTATTCTGATGAAGACGAATAATAAAAAATATGAGGTGTTAAATAAAGCATACATAATTTGTAGTCTACCAATTTGCGACGAAAGCTAGTTTCTTTTCAATAGCAATCGCGTTCAGAATGAGGGCTGGTGGCGGGACATACAACTTTGGCGAAAGGAAGGGAAAAGGGTGAAACAGAGGAATGGTTCAAGGTCCAGCAGCTCTTATTATCGAACACAAAGAATTATTCCACGTAAAAAATATTGGTGGTCCTAAATATGGACGATGTTTTAATCTGAAACAAAAAAAGATATGCGGCGTGTGTCTGTCGATCAAGTGCAGGTCCCCGCTAGGCGGCAACTCTGGAGGTCGTCAATGAGTGTGGTGTCCGTTGATCGAGTCTAGGTTCCCGCTAGGCGGCAACACCAAAGGTCTCCTGTGAGTGCCGTGCCCGTTGGTTGGGTCTAGATGACCTACAATATTATACCTAGGGAAAGAAGAGAGTGTCAGGTTTAAAAATAACGAAACCTTTATTTATTAACTCAAAAGAAATCAGGCCGAACGATGAGAAGGCGTCGCAGAAAAATAGCGGTTTCGTACACTTAATCTGTAATGCTGGGAGGGAGTCCCGATTGCTACACAGCCGAAGCGGCCACCTGGCCGTTTAGATGCTCGAGTCACCGTGGCACGGCTCAGTAGGGCTGCTGCAGTGCACTTTCTTGTTAGGTGAGACAGCAGTACTGCTCTACATCATAGACATTGCACGTCCCAGCTGGGTTGGTATCCCACGTAGATATATTGGCGACTATTCTCCATTCGGTGAATGTTGGTGGCTTGCTGAATGTTCCATTGAGCGTCGATACGTCGTCTAAGGCTGCCGGTTGGCGAATGATCCTGTGGTGCGGGAGCACCGATATTTATGCGCGACTCGCTAGGCAGCGCGCGCCAGTCGGGTAGGACGTGGTGGGGGATGGCTTGCGGTTGGCTGCTGATGTGACGCGCGCGAGCCGAGCCGCGCGTCATCCGTGGTAGCGGGGACAACTAGAGTGGGGGTATATATTGGTTGGCTACCAGCCTGGCGTGAGCGAAGCTAATCGGAGCCTGGCACCGGTACCACGCTCTGATTGGCTGAAATCTTGGCACGAGCGAAGTTTGATTGTGAACATCCCGTGTTCTCTGCAACGCATTCAAATCGGACCTGTTTGTTGTATTATTATAAGAATATAAGAAGAATACGTTTTTAATATTACTTAATTAAGAGATAAGTGTGTGCGATAATTATTTTTATTGTATGATAAGGCCTTAAAAAAACAGTCAAAACGTCGCGTGAAAGAAAAGTTAAATTATTGTCTTTTAAAAGTTGTCAATACGTTGGCGGGTGACAAATTACTATATAACTTCTTAATAAATGTAAATATTCGATTACAGTATTGCTTATTTATCGTGTACCAAAAGCATAATAATAGAGATAAAACCTCCCTTATGCCCTGCTAATAAGCAAGCACAGTATTCGCAATGTATGAACTTTGCGACTTTGAAAACCAATATCTTAGGAACGGCTCAATTTGTGGCTTACACTCATTGACTTTTTTGTTTGCTCGACCAAGTTCAACAACTTTACTTACTTATTAATTACTAACTTACTAATTAACTGGATTATAAGTATATTACCTGGAATTATACCAGTTTACTTGGATTATCCGGATACTTGGATTGCCCTAATTACAATTGGAATACTCAGGATTACAAATAGGTTGCGAATTATTACAAGCGGGTTACTTGAGATTACACGTTGATTACCTGGGATTACAACTGAGTTACCTGAGACTACAAGTGAATTACTTAATATACAAATTATATTTGGTTACTTGTATTATCCGGATATTTGGATTACTCTGGATTACAATTAGATTACCTGGGATTAGAAATGTGTTGATAGTTTTTAAAAGTCGGTTACGTGGGATCACACGTTGATTACCTGGGATTACAACTGGGTTGCCTGGGATTTTAAGTGGGTTACCAGCTATTAAAAGTGGATTCCTTGAATTATCTGAATGAAAGTGAATTACCTAGCATTACACTGGATTACTTGGATTATTCCGGGTAACCATTTCGGATAACTGATATTTTTCTTTTCAACGAAAAAAAATGCATCAAACTATGAACACGGGTTTCCCGGAAACAATATGTAGCGATTTCATTCTAACATTTTTACATTCTCAATTTCTCATCCTATGATGAGAACGTATTATATTTGTGCAAAATTTGGGGCCCCCCCCCCCCCCCCCCCCCGATTCGGTAAAATATCGACATTTTGAGACCTCCTAAATGTTTGATATTTCTTTTATTCTTTTAGTGCCTCAAATTTAAGGTCAAGTTCGTTAGCCAGCCATTTTGGATAAAAATTCAAAAAGTGAGCATATTTTGAAAATTTTTAGACCACTTTTTTCCAGATTTGAAAATTCGATGTACGATTATTAGTGGTACTCAAAAAGGCGGACAATTCATCCTATTGACTTTTTCTGATCAACGAAATTACTAGAGTTATAGGATTTAAAACAATGTTTTGAATTTTTTGAAAAAAAAAAAATTCAAATTTCGATCGCACCAAAAAATAATGAAAAAGCAAAAATTCCATTTTGCAGTCAAACTATGCAAAATATGTAATAAGAGGACAAAACCAAAATTTTGCACATTAATAAGATGCGTAGTTTTTGTTTCATTCGTGAAAAATATCATTCAAAATAGAAAAATTAAATATTTGGAAGAACGACGCAAAGTACTTAGGAAATAAAATTTTAAAAAATAAAAGAAATACATTTTTGGACAAATGACACCAGTTATGAAAAAAATGAATAGACAAAAGTTTCTCACGCAAAAAGGAATTATTAAAAATTTGTCATAAATGATTTTGTTTAAAAAGCGTCGTTTTTGTTTTAATCGTAAAAAATAGCATTAAAAATTTAAAAAAATTAATTTTTTGGGAAAAACAGGCAAGAGACCAAAAAAATTAATAGACAAAAGTTGCTTAACCAAAAATGATCTACAAATTTGTTAAAAAATCTGTAATATAGAATAGTGAAAAATAACATTGAAAATACACAAATTAAATTGATGGAAAAATGACACAAGTTGGAATAAAATGTTTAATAACAATTTTTTCTAAAAGGCTGCGCATTTTTTTAATTATAAAACCCAGACAATGCAAATAAATTTGTTTCAATACCAATGCATGTTATGTATTTTAATAATATAAATTTATGCAAAATAAGAAACAAATATCAAAGATTTAATGAATAATAAAATTTGCACTTCATTTGAAATATCTGAATTAGCAATCCCAGGCTGAGGTATAACAACAATTAAAAAAATTCCTAAGATTGAACCAAAATTTCATAAAATATTAATTCAAGTAGGTAGAAGAAAAATAGTTTTTTGTATTATTTCCATTAAATTTATTTTATTCCTAAATATTTTCATTGAATTGATTTTATTTAAAAATTGATTATTAATTAATTGACGTATAGAGAGAACTTCGCAACCTAATTTAAGGAGAGATTGGTTAATAAATCTGCAAAGATTATAATTCTATATAATTATAAATATGTAAATAAATTAAAAAATCGATAGTATACCAAAAAATATGATATCATCATAGAACGATTTGTTGGTTTAGATTGGTCATGAGTATGGCTTACACTTCGATAAGTAGAGCAAACCCGTCAAGGTGCGGCGTGTTGCTGAAATTCAAATCTCAAACTTCTAGCAGGAAATAAGAAAATATTTTTCCCGATTTTTTTGTATTAAGACTGACCGTCATCAAACTTTTTTGAATTCACGATCCCTACACTGCAGAGATGTACTTTTCATTAATTGGATTGGATTCAATAGGATTAAAAATCAATTGTATTTAAAAAAAAAAAAAAATTGGTAAATAACTTTGCTCTCTATCAATAAACTTTTATCGAGATAAATGGATTGGAAAGAAGGTGTTCGCTGAAGGAATAATAAAACGTAAAAACAAAATGAAATAGAGAACTTTGTTTTGAAAGGTTCGGAGAAATCGGTAATTCGAGCCAAGAAAAGTCAAAAAATGAGAAACTGTTCGAGTGGATTCGCAAAGTAAAGGTCGAGAGGAAGAAAGGCCAAATGCGATATATTGGACATAACGCATTGTGCTACCCCTCTGAAGCAGAGGGTCTCTAATAACTCCCTCCCAGACCAAGGGAGCCAACTACTTTCCTCCGGGAACCTCAATCCTGGATTCGGTCGTATCCAGCATGTTGCTTTTGTTTCTTACTTTCTTTCCATTTTCCCATATTCTCTTCCCCCTTTTATCTCACTTAGAGTTCGCGCTACATCGAACTCAATTGCTGTAAAAAAACCTATAATAAAGGATTCCAATCTCGATCAGAGAGCTTCCGGGATTTTCTGTATAAAGGTAAAGCCCGAGTAATTGTTTCTTCATGAAGATCGAAAATGCTGAACTTGGTAAAGAGAATATTCGGGTCTTGAGAAGCAATTTTCCAATGGTGTTTTTGAATGCCAGAAAAAAAATGAATTAATTTTGTATTTTTAATGAAATACAATAGTCAACTCCCGATTTTAGGCCGGCATCGGATCTGAGCGGCCCAGAATCGGATGCGTTTTTTCATGTCAACACTCAGGATCACATATAGTCATTGACCTTGGAATATTATATCCGCAGAGAGGCGCAATGTAAACAACTTCTGATGGGGGGCGGGGGGGGCTGAAGCAGTAAAGCGTGACGCCGGCCGAAGATCGGATGAACCAGAATCGGGATTTTAGTGTAAAGAGAAATATTTTCATATTTTCAGGTAAGACTTTAGATTTTTTGGATTTTGTGGTTACCGACCGGGTTTAATTTGCAATATTTGATCAGCAAAGTATTAATATTATCAAGTTAGGTCATGCACACTCTATTTATTACTGAAAAGTAAAAAATAATTTTGACGATTGTTGATTTTATTTTCACTATAACGATATAAAAGATTAGGCTTATTTTGAATGTTTCAAATTATAAATACATTAAAGTATTAAAAATT
>CAKNWW010325966.1:972-11290 GCA_932074435.1 Andricus kollari
TTAAATTCCATTGATTACAATAAAATTTGAGTGAATTTTGAGACATTTAAGGCAAATAAGAATTCCATGAAATTCATCAAAAAATCAAGTTTTATTTAAAAAACAATCAAGTAAATTAAAAACAATTTTGAAAAATATGAAAAAATGCATTGAATTGAGTAAGTTTGAAATGAGTTTAGAGACATTAAAGAGAATTTAAAAGCATTTGATGAAATGCCTAAGAATTTAAGGTGAATTTTAAAGACTTCAAGATGAATAAAGCAAAAACTTTTGAAAAATTTACTGAATTAAGTAAAATTGTGTGAATTTAGAAGAATTCAAAAGGATTTAAAAAAATTCAGTATAAATTAGCAAGAATTCAGGTCGAATTCCAAATTAATTGCAAAAAGTATTTAAAAATCTCTTGAAATCTTTGACATCCATTAAAATGCCATGAAATCCCGTGATGTTTGATGAAATTTGATATTTCCAGAAAACCTGGAAAATTGATTAAAATACCTAGAGAGCTCTTAAGACCTCATAAAATCATTGAAATCCTCGGAAATCTTATAAAACACCTTGGAATATTTTTAAATATCCCATAACCTTACAGGTTCTGTAAAATCTTTTTATTCTTCCAAAATTCTAGGAAATTCTTTATCCTAAAATATTTTAAACGCTTTGAAATCCCTTCAAATGATTGAAATCTATTAAAAATTTCTCGGAATCTTTAAAAATACCCTGAAGTATTTCAAAATAATTCAAGACAATTCAGAAATAGGTATAGACCTGAATTGAATAGTGATTAACCCATGAGTTAATTTATTAAAAGAAAAGTGTTTAATGTGATCTTTTCATTTAAAAAAGTAACCAAAAAGTGATTTGAGACAAAAGTGACAGTGTGGCAGCCCTGATTATTTTTTACAGTTAGGTCTTACATAAATTCCCTGATTTTTGCTATTTTTTCAAAATGCCTGACTCTTGGAAGCTTTGATCTTATTATACATTTTTTCAAAGTTCAATTATGGGCTGCAAATAGGGTACCGTAGGGACCAAATCTTGAAAATAGGGTACTTTAGGGACCTTAACTGAATATAGGGTACAATAGGGGATATAGGGACTGGTCTGTGAGGCCTGGATATTACATCGCTGTTCGAGGATCCCTTTATATCCATCGCTCGACGGTGTAGTTTTACTAATCTTACGTAGTTTTCAGCATATTTTTTTCTGTGTGTGCACACAAGGGCGCAAGTCCATAAATTGAAAAGTGCGCTTTACCGACCTAGGGCGGTAAAACACCTCTCCACCAACAAAGACCTACTCGCGTCTTCAAAACACACACGAAAAAGCGAGGAATTCACAATCGTGTTACATAAAATATGTTCTAGAATATTCATTTCGAACAAATTTAGAAAATACCTGAGCACATTGTCCATATAAATCAATAACGGGATAAACGTGTGCCGGGAGTCCAGTGCAGGCAACACCTTGATCTACCCCATCCAGATAATAATGCAGACTCGTGTCAGCGCAACGCATCATTCCAATACGATTTCCTTCCGTAAGTTTGTCCAGATCGCAGCTGTAATTATTCCTAAGAGTCACTCCGTCGCGCATAACAGTCGATCCGGAAAGCATCCAAGTATCATGATCTATGTCAGTCATCGTCGAAGGAAATTCCAACTCATCTGGTCTTATAGCTGTTACACCTGTTAAGCAAATAATGCCTAATGTGCATTCTTAAATACCACATCAATCCTGAACTGTTTTTCATTCATTTGATTATTGTCTCATACCTGCTTCTATCGCTCCCGACCATCTATCAACCATTTTATCAATTGAAACTTCGAACATTTCCCCATCACGTAAAGCTCTGTTGGCTATAACGATCGCATCGTTAAATTCACCTAATGCCCGAGGTCTCGAGGCTGTTAGACCATTGTTTGTGATCCTCGCATTCTTCCCGTGGATGTGGTGAAAACGCAAGTCGCTGGAAGAAGGATTTATAGTGTGATTACAAAATAAGTTACAGTGTTGGGTGGAAAGGAGAAGCGAAGACGTTGAGAAAGTAAATTACCTGTATAAAGTAGTGTTACTAAAACTAGAATTATTCGTGGTTGGACTGTAAAAATCAGTATTGTCGACTATTGTAGCTTGAGCTGCTTGTCCATACAAGTCTATGACGCCATAAACTCTTTCGGGAACACTCAATGCTGCGGCGCCTTGATCGGCACCGTTTACGTAAAAGTGGAGGGTGGAATTGTCCTTTCTCATCACTCCCACTCTGTCGCCAACTTGCAGTCTGTCTAGATTCTGGCCGTAATGGTCTATCATTGTTATTCCATTATGCATCACACCGTTGCCAGTCATCATCCACGTGCCAGATCTAAGGCAGAGGTTACAAAAGATTTCAAAGATTTAAAAAAGACTTGTACACATGACTTAAAAAATGATCGGCCCCTCGTAAACATCTCACTTCAGACTATGATTCATTTAACATAACTCTTAAAAATATCTCTCAAACTTGGAAAATACCAATATAATACGACTCAAGTTAAAGAATTAATTAATAAAAAGTGAGCTCACCTGACGTTTGTCATAGTGAATGGAAATTCTAGTTCCGTTGGAGAGTGACTCGTAACACCAATTTCGATGGATCCAGCCCATTTGGTAACTATTTTGTCCAATCGAACTTCAAAAAGCTCGTTTGGTCTCAAAGGTCTCGAAGTTAGTACTACTCCATTATTAAAATCATCTATAGCACTAAAAAAGATTAAAAGTTTAATTTAGAAATTGTCATATCCGGAATGGGAAATAAATTCAAATAAAAAAAGTTACCGGGCGTTAAAACAAAAAAGTCAAGCTTTCGAGGGCAACACATTTTTACTGGAAATCTACTGAAAATAAAAGCCTGCTCTTTTTAATGTGATTAATTCTAAAAAGAAACTTTAAAAATTTCACACTTTGAAACTTTGATACCGTTAAAAAAAGGAGACTTATTTTCAGCTTGTTCAGAACTAACATCCTTATATTCTATTTTTAAAAATGTGATTGAAATATATTTAATTCAATTTACTTAGGCCTGTGTGCAGTTCGACCATTATTGATTACATCAGCTCGAGTTCCACAACAGGGATGAAACATTAATCTCTCCAAGGGCTCTTCTTCTGCTTCTAAAAATTAAACGGGGAAACAATTTATTAACTAAAATTTCTAACTCTATCCACCAGATAAATTCCAATAATATAATAATTATTATAACCATTCAAGGATTGCAAATGTAGCGTGTTTCGTCTCGTTATTAGATTTTGTTCCTCTCTCTCATCTCGATCGACGATCGTGACTTTCACAGTCATCCCATAAAGATCGATAACTCCCCAGGCTGAAGCAGGAACTTTTGCTGCAATTCCCTGATCGAGACCGTTGATAAAGTAGTGCAAGTTTCCGTTACTTTTTCTGATCATACCAACCCTGTCACCTTCCTATAAATTAATTTTTTTTTAATCAAACTGGGCTGGAAATTCAAACGTTAAAGGTTGAATAGTTCAAAATTAGACGCTATCAAAATAGGAAAATAGAAATTTAAGAAGCGGTCGGTACTAACTCGAAGCTCATCCAAGTTGAATTCCCCATATTCTCTCTGTGTGCCTTTTCCATTTGTTAAAATTCCACATCCAGACATCATTGTCGTTCCAGAGCGCATATTGGTCATCGTTGCAGGAAATTCTAAAGCAGTTGGACTGTGAGTTGTCACTCCGACTTCTATACTTCCTGACCATTTGTCGACCAATCTGTCTATTCGAATCTGTTCAAGAGAATAGGAAGATCAGTATTTATTCCGTTCCAATGATTAAAAAAGAGTCTCATTGATTAATATTTGTGAACAGTATTATACCTCAAAGAGTTCATTATCTCTCAAAGGTCTGTGAGTCATCACAACCCCATTATTAAATTCATCAAGAGGTCTCCGTCTTTCTGCAGTTCTTGCGTTATTAGATAATTTAACCAAAGTCCCAACTCTCTCATGAAACCTCAATCTGTCTTCTCTTATCGCTGCGGTGGTTGGATTCTTGGGAAAATTTACATTAACGTTTACATTTAAGTTGGCTACTAAGTTGTTCGTTGACGAATTTGGGACTTCTTCCAAACCATAATCATTATTAATTTCAGCCTCATCTTTTGGCTCGCTGCACGAGAGAGTCAAACTTGGTTGAGTTATTGTAACTTGAACGCAGTTACCATACATATCAATTACAGCAAATACACTTGAGGGGATATTTACTGCAGCCACTCCTTGAGATGTGCCGTTCACGTAAAAAATGAGCTCGCTCTGAAATTTTACGAGAAAATTAGAATATCATTTCAGGAAGATTATTTGATTATTAATATTATTTTGTAGTATTCGAGCTAGAGCAGGGTTGCTACTAAGTTGCTAGTCCGGTTTCAAACTTCCGTGAATTTTTCAGGTTATCCACGCCTAGTTATGAAAAAATGCAGTCAATTCTATTCAATTTCCACACATTCTACTATGGTCAAAAACTAATTTACCAACTTCTTGCATAATTATTACAGATGATTGGAGAAAATTATAAATTTTCTAATAATTCGGCATAGAAAACTACAAAGTATAAAAAATGAAGATTTGCAATGAATAATTATGAAGTTTTATGAAAAATAAAATATCTCTAAGAAAAATTATGAAAATCTACAACAAAAAAACACAATATTCATTTTTTATAGTTGTTCGTCGAAAATATTCGTCTGGCAAAACTAGATTTAGTTTTCACATTTTGTTTTCAGAAAATTTCAAATTTGTATACACAATTATGAATGGCTACAATTTTCTACGAAAAAATAGGAAAAATTAACGACTCCAAAATGAAGGTTTATTTGATCATAATTTAAGAACTCTTTTATAAGAAAGTACGTGTTTCTACATAGTTTAATTAATACATTACCTATTTCTATGAAAAGTTATGAACATGTAAAAGCCTAAATCGATAATTTTCTACAATTCTATATGAAAACGTTACCCTTGTAGAATGCTGTAGTTTTTTGTAACCGATTTTTCCAGCGTATTCAGATTTCCTAAATTTTGAAATATCTCGAAAACAGTGAGATATGTGAAAACTAATCAAATATGATGGGCTTTCTGAAGGGGGATGATCCTCACCCACCCTGAACTGACTCAATATTTGCAACATTTTCGACGATGCCAGGCCTCACAGTCCCTACGGGAGAAAATATAGGGACCAAAGGGTACTTATTGTCACGCTCATAGGGTACTTTTTTCACGCTCAAAGGGTAACAAATTCAGGATAAATTAATAACATTTCAGAAAAATTCAAGTTAAAGTGAAAAGAATTCAAATAATTGGAAAACATTTTTAAAATAAAAAAATTGCATTGATTTCCGTAAAATTGGAATGAATTTACAGTAATTTAAAAGGTAAACGAGAAGAATTCGATGGAACTCATAAAAATTCAAGGTGAATTAAAAAATTCAAATGAATTGAAAACAATTTAAAGATATGAATAACCTTAATTCAATTCAGTAAATTTGAAATGAGCTTCGAAAGCTTCAAGGTAATTCAAAAGAATTTAATGAAATTCTTAAGAATTCAAGGCGATGTTAAAAGAATTTAGGATCAATTAAATAAAAACTTAAAAAGGGTTTTAAAAAATCCATTGAATTAAAAAGAATTGAGTTAATTTAGAAGAATTTAAGTAAATTAAAAAAATTGAAGAGAATTCCAAAAAAAATTCAAATCTCTTCAAATCTTTGAAGCCCTACTAATTTCTAACCAAAGAAAATATTTGAAAATCTCTTCAAATCTTTGAAACCCTACGAAATCTCTCACTCCTTGTGAATAAATTCTTTGAAATACATTAAAATATTAAAATCCCTTAAATTTTTAAATCTCTCGAAAATGCCTTAAAATCTTTTAAAATACCGTAAAATATTTCAAATCCTTTGAAATCCCATTAATTACTGAAATCAATTAAAAATGCCTTTCTTCTATTTTAAAAGAGTCTAAAATATTCCAAAAAATAATTTAAAAACTCTTCAAGCCCTTGAAATCCTACTAAATACCTCACTTCTCTGGAATAAATTTCGGGAAAACTAATAAAATAAATTGAGAGCATTGAAAAACCCTTCCAACCAAACCCGTGAAGTCTTTTAAAATATCTTACAACCTTATAGGTCCTGCAATACTTTGAAATCCCTTCAAATTAATGAAATTAATTAATAATTTCTTGAAATCTTTTACAATTCCCTAAACTATTTCAGATTAAAAGATCTTGAAAATGCCTTAGAAGTTTTAAAAATGCCCATAAAATCTTTAAAATCCCATCAAATTATTGAAACCTATTAAAAATTTCTCGGAATCTAAAAAAAACCCTAAAATATTTCAAAGAAATTGAAGACAATTCAGAAATAGGTATAGACCTGAATTGAATACTGACTAACCCATGATTTAATTTATTGAAAGACAAGTGACTACTGTGATCTTTTTATTTAAAGAAAAGACTACAAAGTGATTTGAGAAAAAAAGGGACTGATAGTGACTCTAGCAGTCCGGATGATTTTTTAGTTACTTCTTACAGAAATTCCCTGATTCGTTACTTTTTTTTAAATCCCTGACTCTTGGAAGCTTTAACCTTATTATTAATTTTTAAGTTGCATTACAGGCTGCAAATAGGGTACCTAGGGACCAAATCTTGAAAATAGGGTACTTTAGGGACCTTAGCTGAATATAGGGTACAATAGGGGATATAGGGACCAGGCTGTGAGGCCTGCGATGCAAATTTAAAAACACATAATTGCAGGGTTTAGAAAGGTTTTATATTATTCGGTGAATCAAATCAAATCCATCATACGAAAAATGAATCCATTAAAGTGTACGCCATTCTACGGAATCGTATGAAAATATAATTTTTTTTATAATAATTTCTTACAAAATAACTATTCCGAGTCCAAAATGCAAAAAATGTTCGTAGAAATTTATAGAAATCATTTCCACAATATTAATCTAAAATTTTTTTACATAATGGAATTATAATCATATAAATTTTACTAGTAAATAAATCAATTCGCAAATTCAAAATTCGCCGTAAAGTACTAGAATAATTATTGAGACTTTGAAATAGATGCGAATAAAAAAATCCAAGCCATTTTTTCAAAATTCCAGGACTTTTTCAGATATTCCAGGAAATGTAGCAACCCTGTAGAGATATTTTTTCCTAAATATATAGTTTCCATTTTTAAACTAGAAGATTTTTATATTTAAGAAGAATTTATTTTTTACGAAGTTTGAAAAAAGTTATTAATTTTAGAAAGAACATACATTGGATGTTCTCATAACTCCAAGGGTGTTTCCCTCTTCTAAGGTGTCCAGATCTACGCCATAAAGTTCGACGATAGGCTCCCCATCGTGCAAAATACCTGAGCTGGTCATGATCCATGATCCATGACGAAGATTGGTTGCACACGCAGGCAACTCAATAGTTTCTGGATCAGCTGATACAATTCCGATTTCTATACTCCCACTCCATGACATCATCTGATTGATTCAAATACATTATAATCAATAAAATACCAAAAATAAGAAACATTATTACATATTTTCTAGCGAGAAACAAAAATCTAGCTTCTAATACTCATAATCTAACAAAATAAAATCATTTTATTAATTTTAATACATTATAAAGAATCAAAAAGCATAGTGTTCTTAATATATATTCAGGACAAATATTTAAACTATGTACGAAAATTGTTTACTGAATAAATTCACTATGACAGATTAAATAAAAAATAATTTTACATTTCTCGAAACCATTCAAAAATTATTTCAAAAGTAATTTCCATGAACCAATTAATTTTATGGTGAAGATGTGGAAAACTTGCAAATGTTGCTACCAAAGAGAAGCTGCTTTTAGTGAAATATTTATTCAGTAACAGTATTAGGAATATTAGGATTGTCGACTAAAAAATGTAGAAAATCATTTTAATACATGAAAAGCAGAAAATACCAGAAGTTCAAGCATATTTGGACAAGTTTGTAAGTATTATATAAAGATTTTTCTCAAGTTCCCTTCTAGAATTGAAAGCTATTGAAATTTTAAAATCTTTAAAATATCAAAAGTTTCAAATATAAAAACTACTTTGAACAATAAAAAACTTAATTAAACAATCTATAAGATCCTTGTATATCATCAGATTATTACCAAACTAATTAAATTATAGTAACATGAATATTTAAAAATTACGGTAAGACATGGATATTTTTTTTTTCTTTGCATTCTACAAAAAGGCGTAAAATTTCGAAATGTAAATTAAATGTCAATGGAATATTTTTCTTCGGCAGGATTATTTTTATTTATATTCATAGCTGCACCAAAAACCAAATTTCGAAACAATATTTTTTTTATTTGTATGGGTATTAAATAAAATGGTGCCTGCTATAAATAGCATATTTAAAATTTGCAAAAGAACGTCTCTTAAAGAGAAAAAAGTTCGACTTTGTAAACTTTTCCTTAGATCTTAAAAAAACAAACAATATCAATTTATAAATCTGAATAAATATATTTAAAACATTCCAAATTTAATTATCGTAGAAGAATAAAAAGTTATTTACAAAACGGCAGTTTCTATGTGTACTGAAAAAATCGAAATTTCCGTACAAATAGTCCCTTTTCCATGTCCCGCTATTCGTATACCGAATGGAAATGTTGGAAAATTTTGTTTTTTATATTTTAAATCTCGACTATTTCTGTATATAGGTAATCTAATAATGTGAATCAATTTTGCACATTACATTACAAATTACATTATATGTAGTCTTTTCTTAGGACACTAATTTAATTACATACACGGAATTAGGATCCTTGTCAATAGAGACAGTCTACCTGGAATTTATTTTAACCAAATCTGGAGAGAAATATTGAACTTTAAACGAGCAATTAATTCGCGATTCAATTCATAATTATAGTCATCTGGCAAATCTGGGGTAAATCGAACCTAGAAAACAATAGGACACCAAAAACATATTTCTTCTTACTATTAGACCTCAAATAAATAACCACAGGCTAAAAAAAGAATAATATCATCGATCGAGTTTACAATTCCTCGTAATTAGAAGATCTGATAGATGTTTGATCCGAGATATGTGTGATGAGATTCGTTGCCAAATCGCTCCACGTACCTTTTTGTCGATCCGAACTTCGAAAAGTTCATCATCCTTGAGCGGCTCGGCACTAAGTACAAGTCCATAATTGTACTCAGAAAAATTCCGCACTGCCGTGCAATTATTATTAATTAAACTCACACGGTCCCCACATTTTCGATGAAACATTTCGACCATTCGTGTTTGATGTTTATGGTATTTATCAACCCCCCTCCCGCAAAAACACTATTTTCAGCCCAGTTTCCAAATTCGGCCAGACCTGGCAGGGTGGCAGCATGAGCAACCGGAAATCACGTGATACATCTCTTGACACTTCCTTAAATAAAAATATTACAAAAAAATGCAAAATTATTTTTAACGATTATTTTTACAAATTTGAAATTAAGTAATAATTATTCATATTATTTCTTCGATATTTGGAAAGCTCGTTTATATCTGTTTATATTTTGGAGAATTTTAAGAGTCACGAACTTGACTCAAGAGTCTTTTAAGTGACAGCTCACAGCTGTCTCTGAAATGTCAACACTGACCTGACACTGATACCAACCTCAACGATCTGACAGCTGATCCTGATCTTGCTGTTTGTCCGTATTAGCTTGATAGATATCAACCATTCTTATTGATAATGCATTTTACAATTTAGTTTTCTTCTTTGAATGATTTGAGTTTTGAGATTTTAATTCTGTAGAAGGTTAGAAGTTCAGAAAAATCGTACAAACTAAGTCTTGAAAAGTGAGGTTATGTATCCAGAATGGGACCATTTTTCTCAAAAGATAAGACAAAATGTAATTAATGTAATGTTCATACATTCGACATTTTTAGATTCTTGCCATTTTTATACAAATATAAGGCTGCATTTTTAAAATGACTGATGTAAAAGGATTTTTTAGTTTTTTTATGGATAAATATCTGCGGGTGTAGAGTGCAAACAGCAAGATGGATGTCATATTTATCATATTTATGTTGTAAATAAGTCGTTAGAATAATGTGCTGATACATTAAAGAATTTTGTTATGATCATGGAACGAGTGAAGCACAACATTTGGTACGTAACCTTTTTTTCTTATTTTAAAAAGGGAATATAATACATTACGGTGGTTCTTATATATACTTGGTGGATTTTTGTAGCATTTAATTGCCCCCCCCCCCCCC
>CAKNWW010326084.1:0-17365 GCA_932074435.1 Andricus kollari
TAACCAGTCAAGGAGGTGCCTTCCCACCCCCACGAAGTGTTGGAAAGTGATTGGGTTTGACCAACGTTATTTCTGTGACCAGACACAGGGGTTCCTTCCCGCCATCACGAAGTGCTGGATAGGGATAAGGATTTCATCAACATTATTCCTGTAACCAGAGAAGGAGGTGCCTTCCCGCCCCCACTAAGTGTTGGAAAAGGGGTAGGGGTTTGACCATCATTACTTCTGTGACCAGACAAGGGATAGCATTCCCGTTATCACGAAGTGTTGGAAAGGTATACCATCAACATTATTCCTGTGAGCAGTCAAGGAGGTGCCTTCCCGCCCCACGATGTGATGGAAGAGGGTAGGGGTTTGACAAACATTATTTCTGTGACCAGACAGAGAGACGGCCTCACCGCCCTAACGAAGTGTTGGTAAGGGATATGGATTTCATCAACATTATTTCTGTAACCAGTCAAGAAGGTGCTTCACCGCCCCCACTAAATGTTGGAAAGTGGCAGTGGTTTGACCATCATTATTTCTGTGACCAGACATAGGGTTGCCTTCGCGAACTCACGAAATGTTGGAAAGGGATAGGGATTTCATCAACATCATTTCTGTAACCAGTCAAGGAGGTGCCTTCCCGCCCCCACGAAGTGTTGGAAGGAGGTAGGGGTTTGACCAACATAATTTCTGTGACCAGACAGAGAGACGGCCTCACCGCCCTAACGAAGTGTTGGAAAGGGATATGGATTTCATCAAACTTATTTCTGTAACCAGTCAAGGAGGTGCCTTCCCGCCCCCACAAAGTGGTATAAAGTAGTTGGGTTTGACCAACATTATTTCTGTGACCAGACATAGGGTTGCCTTCCCGCCCTCACGATGTGCTGGAAAGGGAAATTGATTTCATCAACATTATTTCTGTAACCAGTCAAGAAGGTGCTTCACCGCCCCCACTAAATGTTGGAAAGTGGTAGGGGTTTGAGCATCATTATTTCTGTGCCCAGACACAGGGGTGCCTTCCCGCCTTCACAAAGTGTTGGAAAGGGATATGGATTTCATCAACATTATTTCTGTAACCACTCGAGGAGGTGCCTTCCCGCCCCCACAATGTGTTGGAAAGAGGTAGCGGTTTGACCAACATTATTTCTGTGACCAGACAGAGAGACGGCTTCACCGCCCTAACGAAGTGTTGGAAAGGGATATGGATTTCATCAACATTATTTCTGTAACCAGTCTAGGAGGTGCCTTCCCGTCCCCAAAAAGTGTTGGAAAGTTGTAGGGGTCTTACCAACATTACTTCTGTGACCAGACACAGGGATAGCCTTCCCGCGATCACGAAGTGTTGGAAAGGTATACCATGAACATTATTCCTGTGACCAGTCACGTAGGTACCTCCCCGACCCACGAAGTGTTGGAAAGGGATAGGGATTACATCAGCATTATTTCTGTGAAGAGTTAAGGAGGTGCTTCCCGCCCCCACGAAGTGTTGGAAAGGGTTAGGATTTGACAAACATTATTTCGGTGATCAGGCACAGGGTTGCCTTTCAGCCCTCGCGAAGTGTTGGAAAGGGATAGGAATTTCATCAACATTATTTCTGTGGCTAGTCCAGGAGGTGTCTTCCCGACCCACGAAGTGTTGGAATGTGATAGGGATTACATCAGCATTATTTCTGCGAAGAGTTAAGGAGGTACTTCCCGCCCTCGCGAAGTGTTGGAAAGGGATAGGAATTTCATCAACATTATTTCTGTGGCCAGCCCAGGAGGTGTCTTCCCGACCCACAAAGTGTTGGCAAGAGATATGGATTTCACCAACATTATTTCTGTAACCAGTCAAGGAGGTGCCTTCCCGCCCCCACAAATTGTTGGAAAGGGGTAGGTGTTCGACCAACATTATTTCTGTGACCAGGCACAGGGATAGCCTTTCCGTCGCCACTAAGTGTTGGAAAGGGGTTAGGTTTGACCATAATTATTTCTGTGACCAGACACAGGGGTGCCTTCCCGCCCTCACGAAGGGCTGGGACGGGATAGGGATTACATCAGCATTATTTCTGTGAAGGGTTAAGGAAGTGCTTTCCCGCCCCCTCAAAGTGTTGGAAAACGGGTAGGGTTTGACAATCATTATTTCGGTGACCAGGCACAGTGTTGCCTTTCAGCCCTCACGAAGTGTTGGAAAGGGATAGGAATTTCATCAACATTATTTCTGTGGCCAGTCAAGGAGGTGTATTCCCGCTCCCGCGAAGTGTTGGAATGTGATAGGGATTACATCAGCATTATTTCTGCGAAGAGTTAAGGAGGCGCTTCCCGCCCTCGCGAAGTGTTGGAAAGGGATAGGAATTTCATCAACATTATTTCTGTGGCCAGTCCAGGAGGTGTCTTCCCGACCCTCGAAGTGTTGGAAAGTGATAGGTATTTCATCAACATTATTTCTGTAACCAGTCAAGAATGTGCCTCCCCGCCCCCACTAAGTGTTGGAAAGTGGTAGGGGATTGACCAACATTACTTCTGTGACCAGTCAAGGAGGTGCCTTCCCGCCTCCACAAAGTGCTGGAAAGATGTAGTGGTTTGACCAATAATATTCATGTTACCCGTCAAGGAGGTGCCTTCCCGCCCCCACGAAGTGTTGGGACGGGATAGGGATTACATCAGCATTATTTCTGTGAAGGGTTAAGGAAGTGCTTTCCCGCCCCCTCAAAGTGTTGGAAGGGGGTAGGGTTTGACAATCATTATTTCGGTGACCAGGCACAGTGTTGCCTTTCAGCCCTCACGAAGTGTTGGAAAGGGATAGGAATTTCATCAACATTATTTCTGTGGCCAGTCAAGGAGGTGTCTTCCCGCCCCCGCGAATTGTTGGAACGGGGTAGCTGTTTCACCAGCATTATTTCTGTGACTATACAGGTATACCTTGCCGCCCTCACGAAGTGTCGTAAAGGGTTATGGATTTCATCAACACTATTTCCGTAACCAATCAAAGAGGTGCCTTCCCGCCACAGAAAGTTTTGGAAAGGTGTAGGGGTTTGACCAACATTATTTTTGCGACCAGACCCAGGGATAACCTTCCCGCCCCCACGAAGTATTGGAAAGTGGTTAGGTTTCACCAACATTATTTCTGTGACCAGACATAGGGTTGCCTTCCCGCCCCCACTAAGTTTTAGAAAGGGATAGTGGCTTGGCCAACATTATTTCCGTGAGAAGACACAGGGGTGCCTTCCAGCCATCACGAAGTGTTGGAAAGGGATTCCACCAACATTATTCCTGTAACCAGAGAAGGAGGTGCCTTCCCGCCCCCACTAAGTGTTGGAAAGTTGTAGGGGTTTGACCAACATTATTTCTCTGACCAGACACAGGGACAGCCTTCCCGTCATCACGAAGTGTTGGAAAGGTATACCATCAACATTATTCCTGTGACCAGTCAAGGAGGTGCCTTCCCGCCCCACGATGTGATGGCAGAGGGTTTCTGTGACAAGACACAGGTGTGCCTTCCTTCCCTCACGAAGTGTTGGCAAGAGATATTGATATCATCAACATTATTTCTGTAATCAGTCAAGGAGGTGCCTTCCCGCCCCCACGAAGTGTTGGAAGGGGTAGGGGTTTGAGAAAAATTTTTCGTGTTACCAGGCACAGGGGTGCCTTCCCGCCCTCACGAACTGCTGGAAAGGGAAAGTGATTTCATCAACATTATTTCTGTAACCAGTCGAGGAGGTGCCGTCCCGCCCCCACAAAGTGTTGGAAAGAGGTAGCGGTTTGACCAACATTATTTCTGTGACCAGAAAGAGAGACGGCCTCACCGCCCTAACGAAGTGTTGGAAAGGGATATGGATTTCATCAACATTATTTCTGTAACCAGTCAAGGTGGTGCCTTCCCGTCCCCACAAAGTGTTGGAAAGTTGTAGGGGTTTGACCAACATTATTTCGCTGACCAGACACAGGGATAGCCTTCCTGCCCCACGAACTGTTGGAAAGTAGTTGGGTTTGACCAACATTATTTCTGTGACCAGGCAAAGGGTTGCCTTCCCGCCCTCACGAAGTGTTGGAAAGGGATATGGATTTCATCAACATTATTTCTGTAACCAGTCAAGGTGGTGCCTTCCCGCCCCAAGAAGTGTTGGAAAGTGTTTGGGTTTGACCAGCGTTATTTCTGTGACCAGACACCGGGGTGTTTTCCCGCCCTCACAAAGTGTTGGAAAGGGATAGGGATTTCATCAACATTATTTCTGTATCAAGTCAAGGAAGTGCCATCCCGCCACCGCGAAGTGTTGGAAAAGGGATAGGGGTTTCATCAACATTATTTATGTTACCAGACACTGGGATGCTTTCCCGCCCTCACGCAGTGTTGGACAGGGGTAGGGATTTCATGAACATTATTTCTCTGAAGAGTTAAGGAGGTGCTTTCCCGCCCGCACGAAGTGTTGGGAAGGGGTAGGTTTGACAAACATTATTTCTTTGACCAGACACAGGGCTGCATTTTAGCCCTCACGAAGTGTTGGAAAGGGATAGGAATTTCATCAACATTATTTCTGTGGCCATTCAAGGAGGTGCCTTCCCGCCTTCCCGAAGTGTTGGAAAGGGGTAGTTGTTTCACCAAGGTTATTTCTGTGACCAGACACAGGGATACCTTCCCTCCCCACAAAGTGTTGGAAAGTGGTTGGGTTTGACTAACATTATTTCTGTAACCAGACAAGGAGGTGCATTCCCGCCCCCACTAATTGTTGGAAAAGGGGTAGGGGTTTGACAAACATTACTTCTGTGAACAGACACAGGGTTAGCTTTCCCGCCATCACGAAGTGTTGGAAAGGTATACCATCAACATTATTCCTGTGACGAGTCATGTAGGTACATTCCCGCCCCACGATGTATTGGAAATGGGTTTCATCAACATTATTTCTGTGACCAGTCAAGGAGGTGCCTTCCCGCCCCCACAAATTGTTGGAAAGGGGTAGGTGTTCGACCAACATTATTTCTGTGGCCAGGCACATGGCTAGCCTTCCTGTCGCCACTAAGTGTTGGAAAGGTGTTAGGTCTGACCATCATTATTTCTGTGACCAGACACAGGGGTGCCTTTCCGCCCTCACAAAGTGCTGGGACGGGATAGGGATTTCATCAACATTATTTCTGTCCACCAGTCAAGGATGTGCCTTCCCGCCCCCACTAAGTGTTAGAAAGGGATAGTGGTTTGGCCAACATTATTTCTGTGACAAGACACAGGGGTGCCTTCCAGCCATCACGAAGTGTTGGGAAGGGATTTCACCAACAATATTTCTGTAACCAGTCAAGGAGGTGTCTTCCCGCCACCGCGAATTTTTGGAAAGGGGTAGCTGTATCACCAACATTATTTCTGTGACCAGACACAGGGATGGACTTCCTGCTCCCACGAAGTATTGGAAAGTAGTTGGGTTTGACCAACATTATTTATGTGACCAGACCTTGGGTTGCCTTCCCGCCCTCACAAAGTGTTGGAAAGGGATATGGGTTTCATCACCATTATTTCTGTAACCAGTCAAGGAGGTGCCTTCCCGCCCCCACAAAGTGTTGGAAAGTTGTATGGGTTTGACCAATATTATTTCTCTGACCAGACACAGGGATAGCCTTTTTGCCCCCACGAAGTGTTGGAAATTAGTTGGGTTTGACCAACATTATTTCTGTGACCAGACATAGGGTTGCCTTCCCGCCCTCACGAAGTGCTGGGAAGGGATTTCATCATAATTATTTCTGCAACCAGTCGAGGAGGTGCCTTCCCGCCCCCACAAAGTGTTGGAAAAAGGTAGCGGTTTGACCAAAATCATTTCTGTGACTAGATACAGAGATTGCCTCCCCGCCCTCGCGAAGTGTTGGAAAGGGATTTCATCAACATTAAGCCCGTTACCAGCCAAGGAAGGGCCTTCCTGCCCCCACGAAGCATTGGAAAGTGATAGGGATTTCATCAACATTATTCCTGTAACCAGACAAGGAGGTGCCTTCCCGCCCCCTCCCCAAATTGTAGGAAAGGGGTAGGTGTTCGAACAACATTATTTTTGTGACCAAGCACTGGGATAGCCTTTCTGCCGCCGCTAAGTGTTGGAAAGGGGTTAGGTTTGACCATCATTATTTCTGTGACCAGACACAGGGGCGCCTTTCCGCCCTCACAAAGTGCTGGAAAGGTGTAATGGTATGACAAACATTATTTCTGTGACCAGACACAGGGATAGCCTTCCCGCCCCACGAAGTGCTGGAAAGTTTTTGGGTTTGACCAACGTTATTTCTGTGACCAGACACCGGGTTGTTTTTTTGCCCTCACGAAGTGTTGAAAAGGGATAGGGATTTCATCAACATTATTTCTGTATCAAGTCAAGGAAGTGCCTTCCCGCCACCGCGAAGTGTTGGAAAGGGATAGCGGTTTCATCAAAATTATTTCTGTAACAAGTCAAGGACGTGCCTTCCCGCCACCGCGAAGTGCTGGAAATGGGTAGGGGTTTCACCAACATTATTTCTGTTACCAGACACTGGGATGCTTTCCCGCCCTCACGCAGTATTGGACAGGGGTAGGGATTTCATGAATATTATTTCTGTGAAGAGTTAAGGAGGTGCTTTCCCGCCCCCACGAAGTGTTGGAAAGGGGTAGGGTTTGACAAACATTATTTCTGTGACCAGACACAGGGGTGCCTTTTAGCCCTCACGAAGTGTTTGGAATGGATAGGAATTGCATCAGCATTATTTCTGTGGCCAGTCAAGGAGGTGCCTTTCCGCCCACGCGACGTGTTGGAAAGGGCTTGGGTTTGACCAACCTTATTTCTGCGACCAGACACAGGGATACATTCACGCCCTCACGAAGTGCTGGAAAGGGATAAGGATTTCATCAATATTATTTCTGTAACTAGTCAAGGAGGTGCCTTCCCGCCCCTGAAAGTGTTGGAAAGATTATTTTTTCGACCAGATTCAGGGATAACCTTCCCACCCCTACAAAGTGTTGGAAAGTAGTTGGGTTTCACCAACATTATTTCCTTGACCAGAAATAGGGTTGCCTTCCCGCCCTCACGAAGTGTTGGCAAGGGATAGTGGTTTCATCAACATTATTTCTGTAACAAGTCAAAGACGTGCCTTCTTAAAACTGCGAAGTGTTGGAAATGGGTAGGGGTTTCACCAACATTATTTCTGTTACCAGACACTGGGATGCTTTCCCGCCCTCAGGCAGTGTTCGACAGGGGTAGGGATTTCATGAACATTATTTCTGTGAAGAGTTAAGGAGGTGCTTTCCAGCCCCTACGAAGTGTTGGAAAGGGGTAGGGTTTGACAAACATTATTTCTGTGACCGGACATAGGGGTGCCTTTTAGCCCTCACGAAGTGTTTTGAAGGGATAGGAATTGCATCAGCATTATTTCTGTGGCCAGTCAAGGAGGTGCCTTTCCGCCCACGCGAAGTTTTGGAAAGGTCTTGGGTTTGACCAACGTTATTTCTGTGACCAAACACAGGGATACATTCACGCCCTCACGAAGTGTTGGAAAGGGATATGGATTTCATCAATATTATTTCTGTAACCAGTCAAGGAGGTGCCTTCCTGCCCCTGAAAGTGTTGGAAAGGTGTAGGGGTTTGACAAACATTATTTTTGCCACCAGATTCAGGGATAACCTTCCCACCCCTACGAAGTGTTGGAAAGTGGTTGGGTTTCACCAACATTATTTCTGTGACCAGACATAGGGTTGCCTTTCCGCCCTCACGAAGTGTTGGAAAGGGGTTGGTTTGACCAGCATTATCTCTGTGACCAGAAACCGGGGTGCCTTCCCGCCCTCACGAAGTGTAGAGACGGGATAGGGATTTCATCAACATTATTTCTGTAACAAGTCAAGGAGGTGCCTTCCCGCCACCGCGAAGTGTTGGAAATGGGTAGGGGTTTCACCAACATTATTTCTGTTACCAGACACTGGGATGCTTTCCCGCCCTCACATAGTGTTGGACAGGGGTAGGGATTTCATGAATATTATTTCTGTGAAGAGTTAAGGAGGTGCTTTCCCGCCCCCACGAAGTGTTGGAAAGGGGTATGGTTTGATAAACATTATTTCTGTGACCAGACACAGGGGTGCCTTTTAGCCCTCACGAAGTGTTTTGAATGGATAGGAATTGCATCAGCATTATTTCTGTGGCCAGTCAAGGAGGTGCCTTTCCGCCCACGCGAAGTGTTGGAAAGGGCTTGGGTGTGACCAACCTTATTTCCGTGACCAGACACAGGGATACATTCACGCCCTCACGAAGTGTTGGAAAGGGATATGGATTTCATCAATATTATTTCTGTAACCAGTCAAGGAGGTGCCTTCCCGCCCCTGAAAGTGTTGGAAAGATTATTTTTTCGACCAGATTCAGGGATAAACTTCCCACCCCTACAAAGTGTTGGAAAGTAGTTGGGTTTGTCCAACATTATTTCTGTGACCAGACATAGGGTTGCCTTCACGCCCTCACGAAGTGTTGGAAAGGGATAGGGATTTCATCAACATTATTTCTGTAACCAGTCGAGGAGTTGGCTTCCCGCCCACACAAAGTGTTGGAAAGTGGTAGCGGTTTGACCAACATTATTTCTGTAACCAGACAGAGAGACGGCCTCCTCGCCCTCACGAAGCGTTGGAAAGGGATAGGGATTTCATCAACAATGTTTCTGTAAGCAGTCAAGGATGTGCCGTCCCACCCCCACGAAGTGTTGGAAAGGGATAGGGATTTCATGAACATTATTTCTGTAATCAGCCAAGGTGGTGCCTTACCGCCACCACAAAGATTTTAGAAAGGTGTAGAGGTTTGACAAACATTATTTCTGTGACTAGACACAGGGATAGACTACCCGCCCCACGAAGAGTTGGAAAGTGTTTGGGTTTGACCAACGTTATTTCTGTGATTTCTGTGTGTTGGAAAGGGGTAGGGGTTTCATCAACAGCATTTCTGTAACAAGTCAAGGAGGTGCCTTCCCGCCACCGCGAAGTTTTGGAAATGGTTAGGGGTTTCACCAATATTATTTCCTAGACCAGACACTGGGATGCTTTCCCTCCCTCACGCAGTGTTAGAAAGGGATTGTGGTTTAGCCAACATTATTTCCGTGACAGGGCACAGCGGTGCCTTCCAGTCATCACGAAGTGTTGGAAAGGGATTTTTCCAACATTATTTCTGTAACCAGTCAAGGAGGTGCCTTCCCACCCCCACGAAGTGTTGGAAAGGGTTTGGGTTTGACCAACGTTATTTCTGTGACCAGACACAGGGGTGCCTTCCCGCCATCACGAAGTGCTGGATAGGGATTTCATCAGCATTATTTCTGTAAAGAGTCAAGGAGGTGCTTTACCGCCCCCACGGAGTATTGGAAAGGGGTAGGGTTTGACAAACATTATTTCTGTGAACAGACACAGGGGTGCCTTTTAGCCCTCACGAAGTGTTGGCAAGGGATAGGAAATGCATCAACATTACTTCTGTGGCCAGTCAAGGAGTTGCCTTCCCGCTCCCGCGAAGTGTTGGAAAGGGGTAGCTGTTTCACCAAGATTATTTCTGTGACCAGACACAGCGATACATTCCCGCCCTCACGGAGTGTTGGAAAGGGTTATGGATTTCATCAACATTATTTCTGTAACCAGTCAAAGAGGTGCCTTCCCGCCACAGAAAGTTTTGGAAAGGTGTAGGGGTTTGACCAACATTATTTTTGCGACCAGACCCAGGGATAACCCTCCCGCCCCACGAAGTATTGGAAAGTGGTTAGGTTTCACCAACATTATTTCTGTGACCAGACATAGGGTTGCCTTCCCGCCCTCACGAAGTGTTCGAAAGGGGTTGGTTTGAACAACATTATCTCTGTGACCAGAAACAGGTGTGCTTTCCCGCCCTCACGAAGTGTTGAGACGGGATAGGGATTCCACCAACATTATTTCTGTAACCAGTCAAGGAGGTCACTTCCCGCCCCCAAGAAGTGTTGGAAAGGTAGAGGGCTTTGACCAACATTATTTCTGTGATCAAGCACAGGAATAGCCTTCCCGCCCCCACGAAGTGTTGGAAAGGGTTTACGTTTCAACAAAATTATTTCTGTGAACAGACACAGGTGCGCCTTTCCGCCCTCACCAAGTGTTGGAAAGGGATAGGGATTTCATCAACATTATTTCTGTAACCAGTCAAGGAGGTGCCTTCCCGCCCCCACGAAGTGTCGGAAAATGGTAGGGGTTTGACCAACATATCTCTGTGACTTGACACGGGGTTGCCTTCCCGCCCTCATGAAGTGTTGGAAAGGGATAGCGATATAATCAACATTATTTCTGTAACCAGTGAAGGAGGTGGCTTTCCGCCCCCACTAAGTGTTGGAAAGAGGCTTTTTTGACCAACACTATTTCTGTGACCAGAAATAGGGTTGCCTTCCCGCCCTCACGAAGTGCTGGAAAGGGATAAGGATTTCATCAACATTATTCCTGTAACCAGAGAAGGAGGTGACTTCCCGCCCCCACTAAGTGTTGGAAAAGCGGTAGGAGTTTGACTATCATTACTTCTGTGACCAGACACAGGGATAGCCTTCCCGTTATCACGAAGTGTTGGAAAGGTATACCATCAACATTATTCCTGTGACCAGTCAAGGAGGTGCCTTCCCGCCCCAAGATGTGATGGAAGAGGGTAGGGGTTTGACCAGCATTATTTCTGTGACAAGACACAGGTGTGCCTTCCTTCCCTCACGAAGTGTTGGCAAGAGATATTGATATCATCAACATTATTTCTGTAACCAGTCAAGGAGGTGCCTTCCCGCCCCCACGAAGTGTTGGAATGAGTAGAGGTTTGACAAAAAATTTTCCTGTTACCAGGCACAGGGGTGCCTTCCCGCTCTCACGAAGTGCTGGAAAGGGAAAGTGATTTCATCAACATTATTTCTGTAACCAGTCAAGAAGGTGCTTTCCCGCCCCCACTAAATGTTGGAAAGTGGTAGGGGTTTGACCATAATTATTTCTGTGCCCAGACACAGGGGTGCCTTCCCGCCTTCACAAATTGTTGGAATGGGATATGGATTTCATCAACATTATTTCTGTAACCAGTAGAGGAGGTGCCTTCCCGCCCCCACAAAGTGTTGGAAAGAGGTAGCGGTTTGACCAACATTATTTCTGTGACCAGACAGAGAGACGGCCTCACTGCCCTAACGAAGTGTTGGAAAGGGATATGGATTTCATCAACATTATTTCTGTAACCAGTCAAGGAGGTGCCTTCCCGTCCCCACAAAGTGTTGGAAAGTTGTAGGGGTTTGACCAACATTATTTCTCTGACCAGACAACGGGATAGCCTTCCTGCCCCACGAAGTGTTGGAAAGTAGTTGGGTTTGACCAACATTATTTCTGTGACCAGGCAAAGGGTTGCCTTCCCGCCCTCACGAATTGTTTGAAAGGGATAGGGATTTTATCAACATTATTTCTGTAACCAGCGAAGGAGGTGCCTTCCCCTCTCCACAAAGTGCTGGAGAGGTGTAATGGTTTGACAAACATTATTTCTGTGACCAGACATAGGGATAGCCTTCCCGCCCTCACGCAGTGTTGGACAGGGGTAGGGATTTCATGAACATTATTTCTGTATCAAGTCAAGGAGGTGCCTTCCCGCCACCGCGAAGTGTTGGAAATCGGTAGGGGTTTCACCAACATTATTTCTGTTACCAGACACTGGGATGCTTTCCCGCCCTCACGCAGTGTTGGACAGGAGTAGGGATTCCATGAACATTATTTCTGTGAAGAGTTAAGGAGGTGCTTTCCCGCCCCTACGAAGTGTTGGAAAGGGGTAGGGTTTGACAAACATTATTTCTGTGACCAGACACAGGGGTGCCTTTTAGCCCTCACGAAGTGTTTTGAAGGGATAGGAATTGCATCAGCATTATTTCTGTGGCCAGTCAAGGAGGTGCCTTTCCGCCCCTACGAAGTGTTGGAAAGGGCTTGTGTTTGACCAACGTTACTTCTGTGACCAAACACAGGGATTCATTCACGCCCTCACGAAGTGTTGGAAAGGGATATGGATTTCATCAATATTATTTCTGTAACCAGTCAATGATATGCCTTCCTGCCCATGAAAGTGTTGGAAAGGTGTAGGGGTTTGAAAAACATTATTTTTGTGACCAGATTCAGGGATAACATTCCCACCCCTACGAAGTGTTGAAAAGTGGTTGGGTTTCACCAACATTATTTCTGTGACCAGACATAGGGTTGCCTTCCTGCCCTTACGCAGTGTTGGAAAGGGGTTGGTTTGACCAGCATTATCTCTGTGACCAGAAACCGGGGTGCCTTCCCGCCCTCACGAAGTGTTGAGACGGGATAGGGATTTCATCAACATTATTTCTGTAACATGTCAAGGAGGTGCCTTCCCGCCACCGCGAAGTGTTGGAAATGGGTAGGGGTTTCACCAACATTATTTCTGTTACCAGACACTGGGATGCTTTCCTGCCCTCACGCAGTGTTGGACAGGGGTAGGGATTTCATGAACATTATTTCTGTGAAGAGTTAAGGAGGTGCTTTCCCGCCCCCACGAAGTGTTGGAAAGGGCTTGGGTTTGACCAACATTATTTCTTTGACCAAACACCGGGGTGCTCTCCCGCCCTCACGTAGTGTTGAAAAGTGTTAGGGATTTCATCAACATTATTTCTGAAACAAGTCAAGGAGGTGCCTTCCCGCCCCCACTAAGTGTTAGAAAGGGATAATAACTTGGCCAAAATTATTTCCGTTTCAAGACACAGGGGCGCCTTCCAGCCATCACGAAGTGTTGGAAAGCGATTTCACCAGCATTATTACTGTAACCATTCAAGGAGGTGACTTCTCGCCCCAACGAAGTGTTGGAAGGGATAGGGGTTTGACCAAAATTATTCCTGTTTCCAGGGACAGGGGTGCCTTCCCGCCCTCACGAAGTGCTGTAAAGGGATAGGGATTTCATCAACATTATTTCTCTAACCAGTCAAGGAGGTGCCTGCCCACCCCCACAAAGTGTTGGAAAGGGGTAGGAATTTCATGAACATTATTTTTGTAACCAGCGAAGGAGGTTCCTTACCGCCGTCACAAAGTTTTGGAAAGGCGTAGAGGGTTGAACAACATTATTTCTGTGACCAGACCCAGGGATTGCCTTTTCGCCCCCACAAAATGTTGGTAAGGGTTCGGGTTTGACCAACATTATTTCTGTGACCAGACATAGGGTTGCCTTCACGCCCTCACGAAGTGTTGGAAAGGGATAGGGATTTCATCAACATTATTTCTGTAAACAGTCAAGGAGGTTCCTTCCCGCCCCCACAAAGTGTTGGAAAGAGGAAGCGGTTTGACCAACATTATTGCTGTGGCAAGACCCAGGGATAACCTTCCCGCCCTCAGGAAGTGTTGGAAAGGGATTTCATCAACATTATGACCGTTACCAGCCAAGAAGGTGCCTTCCTGCCTCCACGGTGTGTTGGAAAGGGATAGGGATTTCATCAACATTATTCCTGTAACCAGACAAGGAGATGCATTGCCGCCCCCACAAATTGTTGGAAAAGGGGTTGGGGTTTGATCAACATTATTTCTGTGACCAGACATAGGGTTGCCTTCACGCCCTCACGAAGTGTTGGAAAGGGATAGGGACTTCATCAATATTATTCCTGTAAACAGACAAGGAGGTGCCTTCCCGCCCCCACTAAGTGTTGGAAAAGGGGTAGGGGATTGACCAACATTACTTCTGTGACCAGACACAGGGATAGACGTCCCGCCATCACGAAGTGTTGGAAAGGTATACCATCAAAATTATTCCCGTTACAAGTCACGTAGGTACATTCCCATCCCACGAAGTGTTGGAGAGTGATAGGGATTTCATCAACATTATTGCTGCAACCTGTCAAGAAGGTGCCTCCCCGCCCCCACTATGTGCTGGAAAGTGGTAGGTGATTGACCAACATTACTTCTGTGACCAGACGCAGGGTTGGCCTTCCCGCCATCACGAAGTGTTGGAAAGGGGTTGGTTTGACCAGCATTATCTCTGTGACCATAAACCGGAATGCCTTCCCGCCATCACGAAGTGTTGAGACGTGATAGGGATTTCATCAACATTATTTCTGTCGAACAGTCAAGGAGGTGCCCTCCCGCCCCCAAGAAGTGTTGGAAAGGGCTTGGGTTTGACCAACGTTATTTCTGTGACCAAACACCGGGGTGCCCTCCCGCCCGCACGAAGTGCTGGAACGGGATAGGGATTTCACCAACATTATTTCTGTAACCAGTCAAGGAGGTGCCTTCCCACACCCACGAAGCTTTGGAAAGGGGCAGGGATTTCATGAATATTATTTCTGTAACCAGCGAAGGAGGTGCCTTACAGTTCCTGCAAAGTTTTGGAAAGGGGTAGAGGTTTGACCAACATTATTTGTGTGACCAGACCCAGGGATTGCCGTCCCGCCCTCACGAAGTGTTGGAAAGGGATTTCAGCAGAATTATTTCTGTGAAGAGTCAAGGACGTGCTTTCCCGCCCCCACGAAGTGTTGGAAAGGGGTAGGTTTGACAAACATTATTTCTTTGATCAGACACAGGGCTGCATTTTAGCCCTCACGAAGTGTTGGAAAGGGATAGGAATTTCATCAACATTATTTCTGTGGCCAGTCAAGGAGGTGCCTTCCCTCCCCACAAAGTGTTGGAAAGTGGTTGGGTTTGACTAACCTTCTTTCTGTGACCAGAGATAGGGTTGCCTTCACGCCCTCACGGAGTGTTGGAAAGGGATAGGGATTTCATCAACATTCTTTCTGTTACCATTCGAGTAGGTGCCTTCCCGACCCCCCACAAAGTGTTGGAAAGAGGAAGCAGTTTGACCAAAAGCATTTCTGTGATCATATACAGAGATGGCCTCCCCGCCCTCAGGAAGTGTTGGAAAGGGATTTCGTCAACATTAGGACCGTTTATGGCCAAGGAGGTGCCTTCCTGCCCCCGCGAAGTGTTGGAAAGGGATAGGGATTTCATCAACATTATTTCCGCAACCAGACAAGGAGGTGCATTCCCGCCCCCACTAATTTTTGGAAAAGGGGTAGGGGTTTGACAAACATTACTTCTGTGAACAGACACAGGGATAGCCTTCCCGCCATCACGAAGTGTTGGAAAGGTATACCATCAACATTACTCCTGTGACGAGTCACGTAGGTACCTTCCCGCCCCACGATGTGATGGAAGGGGGTAGGTGTTTGACGAACAATATTTCTGTGACAAGACACAGGTGTGCCTTCCCGCCCTGAAGAATTGTTGAGACGGGATAGGGATTTCATCAACATTATTTCTGTCCACCAGTAAAGGATGTGCTTTCTTGCCCCCACTAAGTGTTAGAAAGGGATAGTGGTTTGGCCAACATTATTTCCGTGACAAGACACAGGGGTGCCTTCCAGCCATCACGAAGTGTTGGGAAGGGATTTCACCAACATTATTTCTGTAACCAGTCAAGGAGGTGCCTTTCCGCCCCCGCGAAGTGTTGGAAGGGGTAGGGGATCGACCAAAATTATTTATGTTTCCAGGGACAGGGGTGCCTTCCCGCCCTCACGAAGTGCTGGAAAGGGATTTCATCAACATTATTTCTGTAACCAGTCAAGGAGCTGAAAGGGGTAGCGGTTTCACCAACATTATTTCTGTGACCAGACACAGGGATGGCCTTCCTGCTCCCACGAAGTATTGGAAAGTAGTTGGGTTTGACCAACTTTATTTATGTGACCAGACATTGGGTTGCCTTCCCGCCCTCACAAAGTGTTGGAAAGGGATATGGGTTTCATCACCATTACTTCTGCAACCAGTCGAGGAGGTGCCTTCCCGCCCCACAAAGTGTTGGAAAGAGATAGCGGTTTGACCAAAATAATTTCTGTTACCAGACACAGGGATAGCCTTCCCGCCATCACGAAGTGTTGAAAAGGTTTACCATCAACATTATTCCTGTGACCATTCACGTAGGTACCTTCCCGCCACCACTATGTGTTGCAAAGTGGTAGGTGATTGACCAACATTACTTCTGTGAACAGACGCAGGGATGGCCTTCCCGTTATCACGAAGTGCTGGAAAGGGATTTCGTCAACATAATTTCTGTAACCAGTCAAGGAGGTGCCTTCCCGCCCCCTCCCTAAATTGTAGGAAAGGGGTAGGTGTTTGACCAACATTATTTCTGTGACCAGGCACAGGGATACCTTCCCGCCCTAACGACGTGTTGGAAAGGGATATGGAGATCATCAGCATTATTTCTGTAACCAGTCAAGGAGGTGCCTTCCCTCCCCACAAAGTGTTGGAAAGTGGTTGGGTTCGACTAACATTATTTCTGTGACCAGACATAGGGTTACCTTTACGCCCTCACGGAGTCTTGGAAAGGGATAGGGATTTCATGAACATTCTTTCTGTAATCAGTCGAGTAGGTGCCTTCCCGCCCCCACAAAGTGTTGGAAAGAGGAAGCGGTTTGACCAAAATCTTTTCTGTGAACATATACAGAGATGGCCTCCCCGCCCTCAGGAAGTGTTGGAAAGGGATTTCACCAACATTATGACCGTTACCAGCCAAGGAGGTGCCTTCCCTCCCTCACGAAGTGTTGGCAAGAGATATGGATTTCATCAACATTATTTCTGTAACCAGTCAAGGAGGTGCCTTCCCGCCCCCTCCTCAAATTGTAGGAAAGGGTTAGGTGTTTGACCAACATTATTTCTGTGACCAGGCACAGGGATACCTTCCCGCCCTCACAAAGTGTTGGAAAGGGATAGGGATTTCATCAACATTATTTCTGTAACCAGCGAAGGTGATGCCTTACAGCCGCCACAAAGTTTTGGAAAGGGGTAGAGGTTTGACCAACATTATTTCTGTGACCAGACCCAGGGATTACCTTGCTGCCCCACAAAGTGTTGGAAAGGGTTTGGGATTGACCACCATTATTTCTGTGACCAGACACAGGGGTGCCTTCCCGCCCTCACAAAGTTTTGGGACGGGATAGGGATTTCATCAACATAATTTCTGTGACCAGTCAAGGAGGTGCCTTCCCGCCCCACGATGTGATGGAAGGGGGTACTTGTTTGACGAACATCATTTCTGTGACAAGACACAGGTGTGACTTCCCTCCCTCGCGAAGTGTTGGAAAGAGATATGGATTTCATCAACATTATTTCTGTAA
Source organism: Andricus kollari (assembly GCA_932074435.1). NCBI lineage: Eukaryota > Metazoa > Arthropoda > Insecta > Hymenoptera > Cynipidae > Andricus > Andricus kollari. The sequence goes on from CAKNWW010326084.1 coordinate 17,056, forward strand.
CCTGTCATGGAGGTGCCTTCCCGCCCCCACAAATTGTTGGAAAGGGGTAGGTGTTCGACCAACATTATTTCTGTGACCAGGCACAGGGATAGCCTTCCTTCCGCCACTAAGTGTTTGAAAAGGGTTAGGTTTGACCATCATTATTTCTGTGACCAGACACAGGGGTGCCTTTCCGCCCTCACACAGTGTTGGGACGGGATAGGGATTTCATCAACATTATTTCTGTAACCAGTCAAGGAGCTCCCTTCCCGCCCCATGATGTGTTGGAAGGGGTAGGGGCTTGACCAATATTATTCCTGTTACCAGTCAA